>JASDQU010187676.1:5790-17307 GCA_032191745.1 Picea mariana
GTTCCCAACATAGAGTGATCCGACGGTTCATACTCTCCTCGATATTAACGACCATTGATCCATGGCTTAACACCCGATTGGTCCATGATCTCTATTTAAAGATCATGGAGGGTCATTTGCCGATGATCGATTTTGAGAAACTCTCTTGTAAAATCTCTCTGTAATATTTTTCTTTGCATTAATAAACTGCTCGAAGTGGCCGCATTGGCTAGGGTCATGGATGTTTCCCCATAGGGGTTTTACCACATGAAAACATTGGTGTGTTGATCTTTGATCTAGTTATGTGAGTGGTTATGTGAGTGGTTATTGAAGGTGTTCACCATCACCCTCTTGATCTGGCGTGATGTAAGCAGTCTTCATCGAGGAACTACTTAAGTCTTTCACTTTGCTGATCTTCTATCACATGCTAGGTCCGGGTAGATCCTGTGCAGTTTCTAGACTATCTACATCAAATATGTCCACAGGGTCAGTTGGAATAAGGAGGTCCACCGACAATTCTTTTGTAATCTCCTCTGGATATTCTTCTTTTAATCTATAATAGGATTGTAACTACTGCTTATGCTCGTCAGTGCATGTTGTGATGTAGAGAAAGTGTCTTTCTGCGCTGAACTTCATCAGGGGCCGAAACCTGTAGAGGGTGTTCGGAGTGATGCATGGTGTAGACTAGATAACTACTTTCAACTGATTATAATATGAATGAAACACAGCATTTGACTGCCATTGTTTATTCATATCGCTCGAGTACCACAACGTATTGAACTTCGTGGCCAACGATTCAAATGACTCGATGTCCGGGAAGGTCACACCTTCTAGCATCTCCCATGCAATGAAAGCAACCAGGATTAGGAGCCAACTGAAATGGAACTCATATCCTTGGTCCTGGGATTCTCTGCAGTCGAGCTCCAGTTGGTTTACCAAGTACTCCATCCAATTCATCTGTAGGGCCTCCGTGCACTTTCCTGTGAGGTCTACTACGAATCCAGTGACTTGGGTTGGTCAGCTCTTTTGAACTAGATTTCCTGTGACCAGTTGACAGGTGAGGTGTGTTAGCAACATTTCTTGTCTTGGGCCTAAGAGAATCCAGGTCTGCAGGTTGCACGAAGAACGCCCAAGCGTAGCACGTAAAGCCCCTTTTCGAACTTAAAATCAAGCGAGCGGGCAAAGTTATAGTGTCAACGGCTCGGATCCGTCCACATGAGCAGATCGATGGCTGGTGGGAAATCGCAGATAGAGAAGTCACACCAAGGGCAGTGCAATGGATCATGCCCATATTGCATGCAGGAAAAAATAGCAGCCATCCATCCAAAGGACGCGTGGCGCGAGATCTAGTTGCATCGGCTTTTCGGCAGTCGCGAGTTCAAGGGGTGAAGGTTTTATGTCGTTGTACACCCCGAAATGTCGAAAGCGCCCAAAGGCGGGCCCACAATATCAAGGAGCAGTCTCAGCCGTCCATCCAAAAGGACATGTGGTGCGCGATCATGTCATGTCGACATTCGGGGATTTGAGGGGTATCAGCTCCTCGTCATTTTACATTTTGAAACCCCGAACTCTGAAATGTCGATAAGCGCCCTTCAAAGCTGAGCCCACGGTCCTAGCGCCAGATCATGGTAAGCGAGCCCGGGAATGGGGGAAGCCCCCTTTATAATAATGTACTATCTGGGTCGTTCATCTGAAGGACGCGCGGCGCACATCCGTGTCACGTTGGCGTTTGGGAGTTCAAGGGGTAAGCGCTCCTCGTCACTTCACTTCTTGAAACCCCGAACCCCGAAATGTCGATAGCGCCCAGAATCGGGCCCGTGGTTTTGGTGCCTGGTTGTAAAGGAACAAGCCTGGAGGAGGGGTGCTAGTGTTTATCATTTGGCCACTCAGGTCCCAAAGTGCCAAAAAGCAATCTCAGCCGTTCATCTTGGAGGAACGTGTGGCGACCGTTAGACCCTTCCGGCATTTCGCCCATCGCGATTTTGATAGAGGGAAAACCTGCTCCTTCCTATTCACGAACCCCGAAATGCCGAAAGAACTCTGGAAATTAGTCGTAGGGTCACGGCCTGTGGTCATTCGAGAAAGTAGAAAGGGTTGTACAAAATGGAGTCCAAAGGCACCGAATTGAGTTTCATAAGGGGGTGCACTGTGTTCTCCAGACGTCGATTCGACGTGATCTAAATCTCGGTACCTGCTGGGAATGAATGAAGAAGAGAGAGGGTGGTTGAAACCTCACCTCACCCATTAATTGCAAGGCATGGAGGGTCTGGCAAGCGGTCTGTTGAAGAGGGTCCTGTGTACCCATTTTTCCAGAGAAGCCATGCCCAAGTTCTCGACTAGCCGAAGGAAGTCTGCACACGCTAGCTCGACACTTAATGGATCAGCTACTCCCCTTGCTGGAGCCACACGTAGTTAAGATGGCGTCTATCATAGGCACACGATCGTCCAGTCTGCATGCGCAGACTGTCAGAAGACATGCAGACGCAATTTTTTTAATGCATTGTCTCATTTTTGTTGTTGTTGTTGTTTTGAGTATATGTAGGCATTTTCTCCATTTTTGTAAGGATCGATGGTTGAGAAAGACTCCTAGCTATAAAAACTTTAATGAAGAACTATTTTCTGGTTATCTCTGGAATCTTGAGACTTCTTTCCTAATGAATGTCAGTTTCTTTCATGTCTTTGTATATACTGTATTAGAACAACTCGGAGATGGAGGATCCAGTCGAGTTGTGACTGTTATAGGATGATGTATGTTGGATCAGTGTAACAGTTGTGTTGTTATAAACAATCCCTGTGAACTTCTCAGCACTGAACAACTTGGAATTGGAGGATCCAGTCAAGTCTTCCCTTTAGTTTCTTGAAGCCCTGAACCAAGCGGATCTTGTATTCAGAGTTTTTCCTCTACGAACTACCGAAAGGCCTATTTTCTGAGATAGTTTGCTCATTCTTCTCCCAAGTCTTCCACCTACCCATCTTTAAATCAACTCCCTGACTGAAGTTGGGTCAAGACCTCCTTTGTTCCTTGCTATCAGACACAGTTCCTAATTTGAAGTAATACCTATTCGAGTCTCTACCCATTTGATCGCCCATTTATCAAACTGTGACATAAAAACTGATGGGCATTGGGCTCTGCTTCTGCAAGAAATCCAGGAGAGACTTCCAGTGCTAACAAGGTGTACTGCACCGTTTTGAATAGAGGCTACCTTGTAGCTACGCGTTCCCTTCTCGACATCACCATAATTCTCTTTTATCCTCTGTACTAAGGCTCGTTATGTGGTCTTTCTAGGGTAAAAATCATGTGGGTCAGGGCCTTGCATGCTCAGCCCGGTGATCCGATGGATCAAGGTTGGATCCACTGTGATACGTCAGTTCAGCCATAGATATCCTCCATGGTAACAGGATAACAACAACTTAACACATGTGTGCACTTCTTGATGTCGTCCAAAGTGTGGGATATTCATAACATTAAGTAGGGTAGACTGCGTGAGGTTATGGGTCCAAGGCTGGGGGATAATCTTTGAATTATCACCTTTAGTCTTGGTCAGATACTTATGCGGGGTGAGCATACTGTAAGCTTTACGGTCTTCAAGTTGAAGTCACTAAACTTCAACGCTGCTATCTTATCCTGGTTTGTGTGAACTGCACGTATCTCTTTCGGGAGGTACGCAGTGACCAAGGCATAGTCAAAATCTCTAGGCATGCTATCTCTATTCACTGCACCGCTCATAGGAGGTATATATGTAGGTAAGATACTTGGAATCAACTTAGCATTCACGAGATCGTCTCTATGATTCATTCTCATCTCTATCATGATTCTAGAGGTTCTTTCTCCACGAGCAGTCAACGGAGAAGCATGGAATCCTCCTATCGAAGATTCTTGCACACATGTAGACATCCTTCTTTCTGATAAGACTTTCTCAGTTCTGAGATCAAAGAGTACTTCCTTTGCAGATTCTTCAAGTGCACTAAGCTCCTCGGACATACATGCTCGGGGTTAATAATATCAGGTTCACGAAGTAATGTAGACACAAAAACAAGATGGAAAGTAAGGGCGTAATGATCAATGAACAATCTTAACCAAGGTTGCGAGCTCAAATTATCTATTTGGCAAAAGTGTTCTTCGTGCATGGCGCGACTAGATAAATAGGAAACTCAACAACAAATTTCTTGCAATGGATATGAGGCTTCATTAACTCTTGTTTTGTCTATTATGGCACGGTCCATTGCTCAGGTGGCAAGCCATAAATTTTTTTCCAGTCATTTGAAGCATCATTCAAATGGATATATCATCCCCAATGACTATATTGCTTCACCACAACGAAGTGACCTATGTCACTGTTCTGATATCTCGACGAAGCTCACATTCTGCAAATTTTCCTTTTGCGATGCTCCCTCTGGAACCTTCTGTAACTTTTCAATCTTAGCCCTCTTCCTACTTAGCTTCCTAGCTTTCTTTTCAATGAGCTTCATCTCAGTATTCTTCTTTCCATTCTGATTGTCATCTTCTTTAGATATAGTTACTACGCGTTGTTGAGAATATTTCAGGGTTAACATCTCTTCTGCCTTTGGAGTAAGTACTTTAGTCTTTTGAGGGTATTCTAGTGGTATTGAAGCTTTGACATCAAATTCTCTAGGGTCAAATAGCTTTGATTCATTTTCCTGTTCTTTAATCAATTGAACGATCCTTCTGGTCATGAAATCTTTTAACTCTTGTTTTTTCTGTTCATAGGATTCTTCTTCTTCTTTCCGTCTGGATTGATCTCTTTCAATCCAAGGTTTCCCTAGTAACATGGTAAATGGGGCGCTTTTTTCAATACATTTGATAATCTCAAATTCTTCCTTTGTCGAAGTTCCATTGACAGTCGTAGATATCTGAGCAAGCCTCCCACATAAACTTACCAGCTTCCCTCTGAATAGTCCTATTCCTCCTAATGAAGGGATCATAGTAGGCTTCCCTATAGCGTCCCAAGTTCTTTCTGGCATAATATTCACTTGTGTCTCTTCATCAAGAACACAATCAATGTCGAAGTCCCCTACTCTTGCTTCAATGCATTCTTTTTCTTTAAAAATCTCTGATAATCTGACATGTCGGTGGTCATTCAGGGTCTCCTTCATTTGTATCAATACTTTGTCTGATTCTTGCTGGGGTTCTACCTTTTCTGGATCTGCCTTAGGGTTTTCTTGGTTTAGATTCATTACTTCAAGCTTAGCAATCATTCTAGGGAAATCCAACACTTCATGGTCCATAGCCTTACAACAAAGACAACTAGATCTTCTACTAGGGCATTCCTTAGCAAGATATCCTGGTCTTTTGCAACTATAACAGAGGGTTAATCCTCTCTTTCTTCGAAATGATCCCCAACTTCTTCTATACTACGCACTAGGATCATAGGAGTTAACCTGCAAAAAATTATTTCTAGGATCCTGCATCCATTTGTTACTCCAAACATTGTTTCTATGCATAGGTATAATATATCTTTCATTATTCTTATCAGATCTATTCATATCAAATATTCTTTCGTCTATTAACACCCTAGCTTTCAAACTAGGACAAAACCTATAAGATATACCTAGATCCATACTCTAGAAACAAAAATTTCCACTTATCTTACTTTTACAGAGCACAGAGCTTACAAATCTTACCTTTTTCAATCATAACTTCTCACTTGTACCTTTCTTGGAGCACAAATCTTTCAGATCCTTCTTCTTTTCTATAGATCCGACCTTCTTTATTTAGCACAAACCTTTACAGATCAAGTAGAATACTTTGCACTAGGGCACAACTCTACGCACAGAGCTTCCACAGTTTCAAGATGAATTTCACACAGAGCTTCCTCTTTCTTAGTTCCCAACAATCACAGTTTCAGGTCCCGACAATGAAACCATTTGTTGGCACAGGGGCAGACCCAGGGTTCAACTCTCAAGAGTGCACCAACAAAGCCCTAACTATCGGCCCTTTTGGCAACACCTGCGAAGCAGATGAAGTCTCACCCGAGGTAGAGGCAGGGGTGGTTGCAGGACTCAAGTGTCTGCAACCTTAGCTGGGACACATATATGTGATTATATCGCTTACAGAGTACGTAGCATAGACCATTCGTCAATATTCAACCCTTATTATACTTTGCATATAGCACAGAGCATCGCATCATTCACTTAGATCTAAGGTATTTCAACACATAGTAACAATAAAATAGATCAGATCTGGTAGATCAACACTAAGCATCTTCATACATGTCATATCTAACAATCACTCACCTCTAAGAAACACAAAGCATAATAAGATCTATTTAAATATATCAAAGTACTTATCAAAATAAGGGATAAACACATCAAGTCGAAGCACAAAGCATAACACACATATTTACGTGGTTCACCCCCACCCTGGAGCTACATCCAGCAACTCTTCTTCTTTATTAGAGTCTTCAATCGGTTACAGTACAGAGCCACCAAAAATCTTCTTCGTATAGGAAAAAATATCTGCGCAGCTCGCTAGATCATTCTTCCTTGCGATACAACAAAAAGCCTTCCACAACTCCTTACAACGAATTGCAATTATCTCTACAAGCCTCTTACAGTCATGCACAGAGCACTTACAAAATCTATTAGCACTTAGCTTACATCACATACATCTCTATATCTTCTGATAGATGCCTAGATATCTATTTATACATCACAAAAGTGGGCCTAAGCGTGGGTAAACTCATAGTCTGACATCCCTTTCCCATTACATATTCCCAAAAAACCAAAAGCGACCCAAAAGTGGGCCTAGATTCTGCAATCTGTTCTTTGTCTGGTGCTCCATCTTCGACAAGCTGTCGAAGTCTTAAAAATGGTCAAACATGACCAAGTATCTCCCAAAACTTGGTCAAGGGCCAAAAATTCTAAAGTTCTTGTGGTCTCCCAAGTTGAAGTCGTCGATCTTCAATGTCATAATCTTATCCTGCTGAGGTTTTCCTGTGCGTATCCCCTTTGGGAGGTACGTAGTAATCAGGGTGTATTCGAACTCCCTAGGGACACTGTCACGATTCACCACGCCAGCCATAGGTGGTATGTAGTCAGGTAGGATGGATGGGATTAACTTCGTGTTTGACAAGTCATCTCGATGCTTGGTTCTTTTCTCATCCACAGCTCGGGATGGTCCGGATCCGCAAGCAGTCGATGGGGAGGCTTGCACTCCTCTCGTTGATGGAGCTTGAATTCCGACGAACATCACCTTCTCAGCCATAAGTTTGATTAGAAATTCTTCGATGGACGTTTCTACGATGCTGAGTTCATCCGACATGCATGCTCGATATCGGATAACTTAGGTATATGAACAAATGCTCAATGCAATAGAACATGTAGCGAAGTCTCAGTAAACACAACACAGTAACAATGAGTTCTCTTGTTGACCCGGATACAATTCTTGAAAGTGTTCTCGACGTAATAGTTGACGGAATAAGTAGACAATGATGTAACTGATCCCTCTAATGGACAAGAGGCCTTCATCAGTGCAGTTATGTTCGTTACGGTATGGTCCCAATTGTCTGATGATGAGATTTTTGATCATAACTATTGTTCTAACTATTCAGGAGCGTCAATCTAATGGTTGTAATGCCTCTAATGGTTATATTTCTCCGCCATGGCGAAGTTCCAATCTAGGTTTCTCTGAAACTCCGACAAAGTTCAAATTTTGGAGACCTTCCTTCTGTGAATTCTTCTCTGGAACTTCCTGTAATTTCTCCAACTTTGGTTTCTTCTTGCTAAGCTTTCTAGCCTTCTTCCCTATGATCTGTGTCTCGATATTCATCTGTCCATTATGATTCTTATCTCCTCTAGGCATAGTAACTTCACGATGTTTATGTCCTTTCCTAAGGTTCAAGGCCAAAACTTCTTCTCTGCCTGGGGTAGGTGCTCTACTCTCCTGTACATACAGGTGTTTCAAGTCTTCTTGTGTTCTTTCAACTCCGACATCTAGATTTCTGGTCCTCAGTAGCTTCAACTAGTTTTCTTGTTATTTTAGTAGGTGTGCTATTCTCTTAGCCATGAAGTCTCTTAGGTCTTGGTTTTTTTGTTCTAGATCTTCCTCTTCTTTTCTTAGGGTCTGATCTTTCTCAATCCAGGTTTTTCCTAGTAACATAGAAAATGGGGTGATGTTCTCAATAAATTTAACAACTTCAAATTCTTTCTCTACTGAAATTCCATGAGTAGTCATAGATGTCTGGGTAAGTCTTCCACATAGGGTTATCATCTTTCCTCTAAATAATATTATTCCTCCCAATGAAGGAATCATAGCAGGCTTTCCCAAAATTTCCCAGGTTCTTTCTGTCATAATATTCACCTGTGTTTCCTCATCCAGAACAGAGTCTATGTCGAAGTCTCCTATTCTTGTTTTTATGCACTCTTTTTCTTTGAATATCTCTGATAAGTTGATATCTCTGTGGTCATTCAGGGTTTCTTTCATTTGTAGTAATACAGTCTCTGATTCTTTCTAGGGTTCTTCCATGGTCTCAGTTTCTTGGTATTCCTCAAGGTTTTATTGTCTCATATTCATTCTTTCAACCTTAACAATCATTCTAGGGAAATCTGGAACTTCATGGTCCATAGCTTTACAACAAAAACAACTAGGTCTTCTACCAGGGCATTCCTTAGCAATATGTCCCAGTCTTCTGCAACTATAACAAAGAGTTAATCCTTTCTTTCTCTTAAATGATCCCCATCCTTTCTTGTACTGTGCACTAGGATCATGGTAGCTAACTTGCAAAAAATTATTCCTAGGATCCTGCATCCATTTGTTAGTCAAAAAATTCTTTCTATGCATAGGAATAAAATATCTTTCATTATTTCTATCAGATCTACTCATATCAAACCTTGTTTCTTCTAGTTGTACCCTAGTTTTTAGATTAGGATCAAATCTATTAAACATACCTAGATCCATTCTTTTGAAACAAAAATTTTCACTTATTTTACCTTTCTCAGAGCACAAAGCTTCCAGATCTTACCTCTTTTTGACAAAAAAATTCACTGATCTTAAATATTTTTCTTCATATTTGATTCCTTTCTTAGCACAGAGCTTCACAATTCAAGTAGAATATTGTGCACTTAAAGAAATAGATCTACGCACAAATCTTTCTTTCTTTTCCTCAGTTCCCAACAGTCACAGTTTCAGGTCCCAACAACATAACCATTTGTTGGCACAGGGGCATACCCAGGGTTCAATTCTTCAACAACGCACCAACAAAACCCTAACTACCGGCCCTTTCGGCAACACCTGCGAAGTAGATGAAGTCTCACCCGAGGTAGAGGCAAGGGAGGTTGCAGGACTCATATGTATGCAACCTAGCTGGGAAATAGATTTGTGATTACAATACCTTAATAGAGCATTTAGTAGTTATCATTCCTTAGTATCTAACCTTTATTTACAGTCCAGATAAAACCTAATTACGGAGCAATGTAGTATTCAACAAGATCCAACACATTCAATCACTAAGCACATCAAAATAGACCAGATCCGGTACTCATTCACATCACCAAGCACTAAGCTATCGTATCAGATACATCTAAGCATACATTACTGTACTAAGCATAAATCATATGAGCAATAAAACAACCATAATGCACAAAGCAACCATAACACAGGATATACGTGGTTCACCCCCTACCAGGGGCTATGTCCACCAACTCTTCTTCTCTTTATTTCCTTCTGTCAATCATCTACATGCACAGAGCCAYAGGATCCTTCTCTRCATAGAACATGAGATYTRCGTGCACTTCGCCAGATCCTCCTTCCCCAAGATAGGTTACAACACCAAGACTCTTTACAGCCACTTGCACTTATCCCTGCAAGTTCTCATGCATATAGTATGCATAGAGCTAAGTCAATCACATAGATCCAACTAATCACTTGCACTCAACGCAATATACCACTTAGCACAACATCACACATTTGCACATATTGTCTCTTCTTACATTGCCTAGACATCTATTTATACATTACAAAAGAGGCCTAAGCATGGGTAAACCCATGGGTCGACATCCCCATACTCGTTACATAAGACCAAAACCCAAAAATCCCTAAACAAGGGGTCAAGATATTGTGATCTCCACTTCGACTTGCGCTCCACCTTTGACGGCCTATTGAAGTCCCAAAAAGGCGTCAAAAGTGACCAAGGATATTCAAAACTTCGTCAAGGGCCAACACACTGTGATGACCTGGTCGTAAACAGGAAGACGTGGAGGCGAGCGTCCAATAGGAATAAAGGATGCGTGAAGGTGGACGATGTGGATGTAGATGAAGTGGAGGGGAGATGGAGGTGATAGGCGTGAGTGGAAGACAGATTTCATGCAGAGAGAGAGGCAATATTGAGAGGAAATATGGCAAGATCCCGGATGAGTAAGTAGGCGGTAAGTGGATTAGTGAGGGGGGGGTTTCGAAATCTTGAGGATTCGCCACATTAGGTAGAGCCTGTGGTGGGGAAACCACGTTCTCGGACCCCCCCCCACTGTTAAAGGTAGAATGGTCGGGGGGGTCCAATATGCGATATGAGATAAGGACCATTGATCTAGAGAGGTGGGCCACTGCCAATGGAGATTAGCATGGGTGTTATTGGAGGAAAAGTGTCGGGTGGTGGGAGGAGAAAGAGTAGTGAGTGGGATGAGTGGAGGTGATGTGGAGGTGATGCAGTGACCTGATGTCATTTAAGCACGTGATTTTGGGAGGTGTTGAGGGTGGTTTGGGTCCACAGCGCCTTTGGGCCCACAATCCCCCACAAGCTGCCACATACCCTTCCAACAATACCATGGTTCCAATTTCAGGACCACTCTAGAAAATTAACGTCCGGGCAGTTTACGTCCCCACAATGAATTGTGGTCGTCGATCTAATTACAATTTTTGATCTAGGTGACATTTACTTGCTGCAAGGATCAATGATGATGGTTGATTCGATATCAATGGTCCAGATTCACTTTGGAATTCCAGGCTTCGAGAATTTCAAATGTGAGTCTTGGAAATCTCCCAGAGGAAAATCACCGCAGTGAATGATTTGTCTCCACGTGTCATAACCGACGAACGATCCAGATTCATTTCGGAAATTCGGGCTTTGATAGTTTCAAATGTTTATCTTAGAAATTTCCTGGAGGAAACATGCCGAAGTGAATGATCTGCATCCACGTGTCGTAATTGACGAACGGTCTAGATTCCCTTCAGAAATTTAGGATTTGAGAGTTTCGAGTAATTATTGATGTTAAACTTCACGCAATCTGGAACCCTGAATGGACGAGATTCGTTGATATGATTGGCCTGATGGATCTCCACCATCGAAAATTAACCTGTTTGTTCCCATAGTCTGAGCCAGAAATTGACTGCTCTTGATTGCTTTGTTTGTCTATAGGTCTTTCCTGTGAATACAAAAAGACTTGGTTGACCCGATGTGAGCTCAATAAATGAAAAATGTGATGACAAGAATTCCGAACCAAATACAATATGTATTGTGTCCTTTCAAGAAAAATAGAAACAAAATGTGCAAAGACTCAAACATGAAAGAAGCGAATAAGAACCAA
>JASDQU010187677.1:4391-20486 GCA_032191745.1 Picea mariana
ATATTTTATTCTCTTACCTCCTTTAGCAAGGCCTTTTTCTCTTTCCTTTTCCTTTCAAATTCTTGTATCTTTTCCTGTTGTTTTTCATTCCATTGCTCTACAAAGTACTTTTCTTTCCTCAGCTTCGTGATAGTACCCTAAAACTATTTTATCCTGTCTTTCTCTTTTCTGGCTTCTACCCTGAACTCATGATGTTCTTCTACTAGAGAAGGTAGGTTCAAATCTATGGAGGCTTGGGGTTTCCTTAATTTAATTTCATATTTTGAGGACAACCCAGTGCTAAGATCCTATTCTTCGGTGCTCTCTGATTCTACGATTTCTGGAACATCTTGTAACTGGTTTATTTATAGAAAGAAATCATTTTTCTCATCATCATATGTTCCTTTGAGTGTAGATTCAGTGACTGAAACTGATCTTGTGGTTTCCCCAGTTACAGGTCCCCTTGAACACTGTGCAATTTGTTTTCCTTTCTCATGTTTTTTCCTTTGTTCTTCATATTCCTCCTCTAACCTATGTGAAGAAGATGCCAGGGTCTATTTTTTAACCTCTTTCTTAGTATCTTCTGAATTGTCTTTGATGATAATAAGGTTTTCCTTCTTGATAGAAGGATGAAACATAGCCTTTGAATTCATCCTGAATTTGTTTGTAGTTGATCTGGATTTTATGAGCAGAACATAATGAATACAAATTATTAAAAGATGCTTAACAAAAAATAATAGAGATACAGTAAAACTAGTTTTCTATTAGTTAAGGAAATAAGACGAAACTATAAAATGAAGTGGAAAACAAGCTTGTTGGAATGGTGGCGGCTTATCTCTGAGAAGAGATGTGACAACTGCGCTCATTCACAAGAAGATGGTTACAATAAGGCTCTAAAGTCCTTTTACAATAAACAAGAATGTAAAAAACCCTAGACATCCAAAAAACTAACCCTAGGAGATGAAGCACCAAAAGTCATGTGGGCCCCGTTTAGGTAAGTTAGTACATCAACTTCCCGAGGCCGTAACTTTTGCATATGATCTCCGTTTTAGGCACATGATAGCCCGTTGGAAAGGTCTAACTGAGACTAAAAAATTTTGACTGGCCCAAGTTAGAGATTTTGGCAGTCATTTGAGCCCAAAATCCCCAAAAAATGTCATTTAGGGCCTAAAAACGACCCCAAAAGTTTGGAACCTGAAAAACTACCGAAAAATTGCCAAGGTGAAAAACTGTTTTTCGAGCCAGTGGAATAGGTGGGTGGCCACTGATATCCACCTCGATCAATCCTCCCTCCTTAGGAAGAAATTTTATCCATTGCGTTGAGTTCCCCCATCAGATGAGGAAATTGATGCTGAACTTGGCCCCGGGTGAGCTACTTGCCTTGGTGCAGGAGTTGCCCTGCTTTAACAACTTGATAAAGATGGATCGTTTGTTATCGAGTGTTATTGATTTGTGTATCCACAATATGATCACTAGATTCCTGTTGCATGCAGTCAAGGTTTAGCTCTTTTTGTGTCAACTTCTCTTCTATCTCTGAGGTGTCCAATAATGGTGGGGAATATGGCCGAAGGAGAGCCACATTGAAGAATAGATGCAGACCAATGAAGGGGGGAATGTTGAGCTCAAAATCATTGTCACCCACAACATTGGGGATCATGTAGGACCCATAATGAAGTGGGTGAAGCTTCCGATGGGGCCCTGTAAGGAATTCTTTCTGCAAATGCAACCAAACTTTGTCTCCCACCTGAAACTTATGTGACACCTAGTGTTGATCATGGCACTGTTTGTACTTAGCATTAGAATTCTGTAGAATATCCTGAACCTGTTAGCAGATGTACTGGATCCACTCAATGAACCGAGTGGCTTTGTCATCTTCTGGTGGAGCAGGGGACGATGTGGCTGAGGTGGTCACCAGGGGTAGTGCAACATCCATGGGGCCCAATGGTTGGAATCCAAAGCCCACTTGAAAGGGGTTGTGGCTAGTTGAGCTATGCAAGGATCGGTTGTAGCTATGTTGGACATAGGGAATACGCTCATCCCATGTGCGGGGGTGTTTTGAATTGTACATTCACAAGATATGGACGACCATCTGATTAACGAACTCATTTTGTCCATGTGTTTGAGGGTGGAAGGTAGTGGATTTGGTGAGCTTGGTATCCAACAGTGACCAGAGGCTCGACCAAAATGAGCTAAGGAATCGAATGTCACAGTCTGAGATAATGGTGTGTGGGATCCCAAAATGTACCCATACTTGTTCAAAGAAGATCTTGGCCGTGGCTTCTGCTGTGATGTTATTCTTGCAGGTGGATATAATATCCATCTTGGAAAAGCGATCAACAACAACAAAAACACAGTCATTTCCCCTCTTGGTGGATGGGAGGCCCGACATGTAGTCCATTGAGATGGATTCCCACGACCTGTTAGGAGTAGGTAGAGGGGTTTATAGGCCTTGTTTCTTAGTGGTCAGTTTGACAATAGCACATGCGGTGCAGAACCTGATATACTTTCCCAAATCCTGTCGAAGTTTCGGCCATTAGAAATGTTTCTATAACACTTCCACTATCTTTTTGATGCCAAAGTGTCATGTCACCCGACTGTAGTGAGCTTCCCAAATGAGCTTCACACACTCACTTGATGGAACATAGAGATGGCCCAAATGACACAACAACTGATCCTGAATATGGAAATTAGCGACCACTGAGTTGGCACCCAACATTTGGTAGGTGGTGGAGAAGTCAAGATCTATCTCGTAGAGGTGGGGCCATCTAGAGCTCTTGTGACCACAAGAGTATAGTATTGTTGTGAGTGTCGCGATTGGAGGTCGGTTGAGGCAGTCATCAACTCGGTTGGCACTTCCTGTTTTATACTTGATGTTGAGGTGGAACTGCTGTAAGTATGTTTACCACTTCTGATGGTGGTCATTTTGCAATTTTCCTTAGGTCTGCATGAATTGTAGTGGCTTATGATCAATTTGGATGATTGTATCCTTCCCAAGAATGCAATGTCTCCACTGGTGACAGGCTTACACAATGGAGTACATTTATTTTTCATCAGTAGGGTACTTACAGACAACATATGATAGTGTCTCACTATGATATGCCATGGGGTGGCCGTGTTGAGTGAGAAAAGCACCCACAACATAGTCTGAAGCATCTGTCTCAATCTCAAAGGGATGTTGTAGGTCTGGTAATGAAAGTACCAGGGATGATCACAAACGCTTCTTCAAGTCATCAAAGGCTTGTTGTTGGGACATGCCCCACACAAAATTTTCCTTACTGCCACCCCTGGTTACTTGACTGAGGTCCCATGCGTTATGAGAGAATCCTAGCATGAACCTGTGATAGAAATTGGCGAGGACCAAGAGGCTCCGAAGTTTAGTGAGTGTGGTTTGGGCTGGCCAGTCACGGATGATATGGATCTTGGTTGGATCCAGATGCACACCATGTTGACCAATGATTTAGCCTAAGTAGTGGACCTTGTCCATGCCGAAGGAGTATTTTTCCAAGTTTGCATATAGTTTTTGCTACCACAGGGTGTGTAGAAGCTGTTGAATATGCTGCAAGTGTTCCATCCAAGTCTTGTTGTAGATGAGGATGTCATCCATATATACCACTACAAAATTATTGGTGAAATGTCATAGGATATCATCCATCATCCTCATTAAAGTTGTTGGAGCATTTGTCAAACCAAAGGGCATGACCAACCATTCAAAAATACCTTCTTTTGACTTGAAGGCAGTCTTCCATACATTTATATGTTCTATTGGGACCTGGTGGTAGCCAGAATTTAGATCAATCTTACTGAAGTATTTGGTCTCCGTGATCTGATCAAGGAGGTCATCGATTGGGCCCAATAATCATTACAAACTCACCAGGTCCCGTCTTTCTTCTGCACCAGCACGATTGGACTCCCACAAGGCGATGAGATGGGACAGATGTGCCCTTTGTGGAGAATTTATTGGATCTCCCTCTTGATCTCCTTGTTTTCTAATAGAGAGCAGTGGTAGACTAGCCCATTGGGTAGCGGTGTACCTAGGGTCATATCAATGGGATGCTTGACCTAGTAGTGCAGAGGTACCTCGGTAGGAGAGGAGAAGATATATGAGTATTCTTCCACGACCTTATCCACTTGCTTCTGTTGTGTGGAGAGAAGGATTGCGAAAGCCTTGGATGTGGCTGTGATCTTTCGCTCACTCTGAGAGAGAATCATGAAGAAGACAAATTTCTCAGTCTGATAGATGACCTTCCTGCATTGCTTTGTAGAGATCAAGGAAATAACATTAAGAGGGACTGCCTCGGGTATCCTGTACAATTTCCTGTTCAAAGAAATCATAACACTACGAGGCCTAGAATCATATACAACATGACATTTCCATAAATAAGGTTGTCCCAAAAGAACATTAAAAACTTCGAGAGAAGAAACATCACACAATACCTCATCTTTGAAGGGCTTGATGTCGTACGACAGTAGGCACTGTTGACTAATGCAGAGATCGATTCCTTGGCAGAGCCATCCAATGGTGTAGGGTTGTGGGTGTGGCGTTGTCGGTAGGGCCAACTGCTTGATGACCTCTGCTGAGATGAGGTTCTTCTGGCTACCTCTATCAACAATGAAGTGCAGCAGGGTTCCTTTTACCCACATCTATGAATGGAAGAGGCGCTCTCCTTCTTCTGGCTCGTCTGGTTCACCGGGTTGGAGTATGGTGGTAGAAACGATGGCACTGGGTTCTGCGTCAATGATCTATCTTCCCATTTTTTGTTCTAACCCATATTTAAAACCTGCATCTAATTCAGAGGCTTTCACTTCGGCCACTAGTGACTGCTTTGAGCAAAAATCAACAGTGTTATGCCAAGGGCTCTTATGGAAGTCGCACCACTTCCTAGTATATTTCTTTGTCTTTCCGGTGTACTTATTTGCTTGCATATTGGACTGGTTGTCTTGATATTGTCCATATTTTCTCTGTCCTTTGTTCTTTGGGTTGGGGCCACCCTTTCCCGGCTTTTTCTGTGAGGGGTTCCCAGGCCCAAATTTTCGTGTCTTTTGTTTGAGCTTATGCTCGATTTTGACGGCATATCTATAGACCACGCCCAAGGAAGAGATGTCCATAAATTACATTTTGGTCTAGATGTATCTATGCAGAGCATCGCGATACTTGAGCACTAGATGTCGCTCTGAATCTTTGATACCGATCTTGGTGCGCAAGGTATGGAAGATATTTGTGAACTCTGGCATTGCTTGGTCTCTGTCTTGCCGCAATGTGATCCATTTGGTATACAAGTCATCATAACTTCCGATAGGGTAATATTGTTCCTTAATAACATCCTTGAAGGATTCCCAGGTGGCCGTGACTGTAAATAATGAGGGTTCCTATGTTTCATTTTGCTCACAGAAAGTTTCCCACCAATCTTTGACATGGGGAATGACTTTGAGGAGTGCAAAAGTAATATTTTCTATATTCAAAAAGTTATCGACAAAAAAATACCATTCTACTAGATTCAACCACTTGTTTGCAACATCTACGTATATCTGACCTTCAAATATAGGAATATCGAAGTTGATTTGTACCTTGAAGGGGGCAGTGCCTCCGCTCAAGGAAGATGCGTCACTTGTTGGTAGACGCCGAAGGATTTGCGGAAAATATCCATCATCTTGTTCCTCTGTTGCCCGAGGGATTCCTCAAGAAACATTTTGAAAGGATCTCATGTCCCATCATATTTCTTTTCTCCTGCCATGAGAGGTTGCTTGGGTGTGCGACAACTTTTGTCTTCAAGAGAAACAAGCTCGAGACCCAATTCTTTGTACCCTGATGTCGTTGGGGACATGCATTAAGACGACAAGGAGAAGACCGCTCTGATACCACTGATCTAGATTTTATGAGCAGAGTGAAATGAATACAAATTATTAAAATATGCTTAACACAAAATAACAGAGATACAGTAAAACTAGTTTTCTATTCAATAAGGAAATAAGCTGAAACTGTAAAATGCAGCGGAAAACAGGCTTCCTGGAAATAAGTTGAAACCCTCAAAATTCTATGCAAAGATAATGGAAATCTACTCATCATGACCCTGAAATGTTGAGAAGAAGTTGAACGAACCTGCATATTTAAAATTTTGTGTCATATAAGGAAAAGCTTCAAGTAATTATGTCCCTTCTGGCTCCAACCTGGTTATCTGCCTGATCTTTTTTGGTGCCATTACACTAATACAATTCTGTGGAAGGTTTCTGAAAATGTCTAGGGTTCGATCACTAGCTTTCGAAGACTGTTGAAGTCTAAGAGTTATCCATTCACCTAAAAAACATGCATGGAGTAATAGACATACTAAAAATAGAGGAATTATGACTTCATACATAGGGAATAAAAATTGGGCATGGTGATTTGATATCAAGGTGGTGAGTACAACTCGATCCTTCGAGTTAGTTGTCATCATGAGAATTATGACCTGATATAGATCATACATAGATATGTAGATCCTATAGAAATGATTTTGGGTGTTAAAATATGATCTCGGGAATGTGGCGCATACAGAACTATCATTACTCCTGGCACTACAAGAATAAAGCTATTCTTGTAGTGCCCTTTCCACTTTGGCAAATTTGAAAATTCAAACGAAGAAAAAGACAAGTGATGTGATAGATATATTTTTATATCATATCCTACCTTTTAAATACTTAAATACATTTAAAATGTGCATAAAATATTGAAAACATGCTTTCAAGCCAAGAAAGAGAAGAAACAAAGTTTAACGAAAATCATGAAAAATGGGTAGAACATAAATTAAGGGTATCCAATAGTCAAAAACAAGGTTAAGGACTAACAGTAGGATCGTTCTAGTTCCCCAACATCGTGAGATTTTTAAGAAGGGGATTTGGATTTCTGTTTTTGCGAATGCTAGTCCTCTTGGTGATCCCTTATTTTAGTTTCTCCTTCCATATTATACCCTTTAGATTAGCCGGGGTGGTTTTCCTTTCTCGCTCTGGATGTTTGCTCATTCCAGGGGAGAGAACCGTAGCCATTTTTTTTTTTTCTTAAGCTCCTTCTTGGCTTCAACCATTGATTGGTAGATCCATTGCACGATACATCGGCCATCGTGCTAAAGCGAGCATGTGAATCGCGCATGTAGTATGACTATCTCGATTTTGTTTCTTGGGTACCCGATGCCTCAGGTGTTGAGGTAAGGTTAGATCCTCTCCCTGCAGGTATCCACTGTCTCGTTTCCTTGTTTCCAGACTCCCCTACTACATCGGACCACCCTTAACCTGCTGAGTCGTGAACCCTCCTATGAGCATGTGCTTAGGACTGTGTAACCTTTTGGTGTTGGGAAGAATGCTTCTTCCCATTCTTGCGACGATTGAGTGTTACAGATTGAACCCTTCCTGAACTTGTTACCATATGGGATAGCTTTTTTTTCCTGTGAGTTTCCTTGGGAAAAACTCGAAGAACGTCAAGGGGTTGGTAAATGAGCACGCTCCCTATTTTTTTAAATTCAGAGCACTCCCTATAGGTCACTGCACGGATTAACGCTACCTTAACCCATTCATAGATCAGTTCTTCTTTGGTAACCTATCTTTTAAGCGAGTTCTGACTAAATTGTGGTTACATCCTCCACGCAGGTAGATATGACTTAAACCCTATTTCTGTGTAATTTAATCACTCGCTCTTATGTATCCTTATGGGCGCGAGCAGATTAGTTAATAACTACAGTCTTAATCGAATGGTTTGATTGTTTGTTGGTCAATCTGCGCAGCATAATTTCTTGACCGTGTACTCGGTGGTGGTTGATGTTGTATTGAATATTCTAGACTTCGTGAGTTGGTTCGGTTAGGATTCTAGGATGGGTAGTAATTTCCCTTACCTCAAGGTTATCAGTTGGACCTTTCAAGTACTTAAATTGTTTTATATTAAGCATCCTTGTGTTTGGCTTATTGTTCCTTGAGTAGCAAGTTAGATTTTATAGTGGTGATAGTTAGGTTAAGGTCCCTTTGTCAAGGGTTTTAAGTCACATAAGTTGATGTAAGGGGTATGGTTTTTCTCTCCCTTAATAATAATTAAGAATTAATAGTGTTATTATTAGTATGCATCATTATTATGGAAATTTATTTAAGGATTTACAAAATACTGGTTAACTATCTTGGTTGTTGAATTTCATTTTATCGATGAGTGATTATTTCATGGTACGATATATATATATATATATATATATATATATATATATATATATATATATATATATTATCCTTCCTCAGATCCTTGTGACCCTTCAAGGTTTATATGGGTTGATAGTACTAATTTATGTTATTGGTTTTAAAAATCAGAAAACAAAGAAGGATATGGCATTAACATGATTGTTTAACTTGCACAACCATGCTTAAATGGGACCCAAATTATTGAAACACTATGCGCAAATGACGAACTTAGGCATTAAGTTTATCTTCATATTATCGACTATTTAATTGATATCGTGTTATGATTCCTCTCATAGTTATGGTGACATCCATAATTAATACCAATTATGATAGTGTTCTATCGATTGAGTTCTATTATTTATGTGTTTAAGTAGGACGATTTTAACGTAATTGAAACAAGGTTTATATTATTTTAAATTTGTAATTGCTGATTGTTGGTGACATTCTTAATTTATTGACATTAATTGGGGAGTCATGGGGCCTTGTTTGTGGTTGGCACCTTGGATTCTAAATTCTCTTGTCTCATTGTTTCTCTCCTCATTTAATTCTTGTCATGTGTCGTATATGGTAATTGTTTCTTTTACTTGATGTATAATAGGTGATGAGATTAGAATTTCTTGGGCACCATGAAATAAAACCTATGATTATTCTTGCACCTAGGAATTTACATGAGGAATGATTGTTTTAGTAATTTAATTTACCTCTACACCTATAAATAAAGTTGAGGCATGATTGTTTAGTAGTTGATTCTCTTGCGCCTTGAAATATGATTGATGTGTGATCGACTAAGAAGTTTGTTTACTGCGCGCCATGATAATAAAATGGATAATTATATTGTGCCTTGAATAAATGGGATGTATGGGTGTTTAGGTGTTTAGTTTACTTTTGCGCTCTGAATAAAGTTGATTATACTCTTGCGCCTGAAATTTAATGTGATGTATGACTCAATGTATGTGATTAGATTTCCTTATGCAATGAACAAAATTGATGATTACCCTTGCACCTAATAGTTAATGTTGTTGTATGACTAGATAAGTAGTTAGACTCCTTTGCACCACAAAATCTTGTTGATGTGTAATGATTTAGTGAGTGGATTTATTACGCCTTGGATTAATCTTGGCGTATAAATGATTTAGTAATTAGATAGTATTGTATATTGATATTAAATGTTGATGTATGATCGGTTGTGAATTTTCTTAATCTTGCGCCTTGAATTTAATGCTGGTATATGATGAGTTATGTGATTGATTTCTCTTGCACCATGTTTAATTGATGTTCAGGATTGATTGATTGATCTAGTTGATGTTTGACTTGATTGTTAGTGGGATGTAGACACCTCCTTGTTCCTCAGAATGATCGCCATCCCTGAGACCTTAAATGGTCAAAATCAAATAGATCATAGGCTTGAGTGTTGCTTATGTGTCCTGGAGGCCCTAACCTTGCAGGTTAGGTTGGGTGGGTAGTCATTTTATATTCATTATATAATTGATCGTTGTTTTAAAATGTTTCAATATGATTATGATGTGCTAAGTGGCGACGTTATTTATGTTTATGTGCCGCTATCCTTTTTGTTGACGCGTTGAATGCATCGCTATTGATTTTAATGATTAGTAGTTGGTAACTCTTTTATTTATGACGTCGTTGATTTTGCGTTGCTATGATTTATATTGTTGACGTAAAATTCCTAATGTAAAATATAAAAAAAATAGCTTTTATGCTTCGCTTTCCTTTTTCGTAATGGAGGGGGCATTACATAATTCAATATCTAGGGCTTAATAAGGGGTTTTATACTTAGCATGGGGATTTTTCTAGGTCTTAATGTGCTCCTACCTTCAAACAAGTGTTTTCCTCAACACTTGATTAGCTACAGGTGTTTTTGCATGAAAAAATCATCTTCCTATGTCACCTCTTCCAACGATAGGTTCTTCCATTTGATGAGGTACCCAATAATTAATTTATTTCGAAGCTACTTAATCCTTGTTTCAAAGATTGTTTATGTTTCTAGTACGATTTTTCCTTCTTCATTAATATTTGGTAAAATAGTTTAGATTGGGGTATTTTCACTTATTACATTTGTTAAGAAAGAAACATGGAAGATTGTATGTACACGTGAACATGGAGGAAACTTCAATTTGTAAGCCATACCTCCAATCCTTTGCAACATGTTATAGGGCCCTATTTACGTTGGAAAAATTCCCCATTCCAACATTAGGGAGAATTTCACGATGGCAAGTCCCAATAAGAACTACTCTCGTTTGGTTTGGAAATATCCACCAGTATGTGGACCTAGTTTTCAGTAGTTAAATGGATTTCTCTCCACAAAGAGAATTGATCATTTAAATTTATGACAACTGATCCCACATACCTATGGATGTTTCCATACCAAATATGATCAAGCCTGATTGGAACCCACCCTTGTGAAATTAGGCCTCATGTTGGCATGGGGAATTTTTCCTATGTCAAGAAAATGACACTAGAAGGAAGGCCAGATGATAAGCTGACACTAAAAAGTCTTTCTTGTTAATGGTTTCTACCTATCAATGGCTCCTTTCCAAATCCCTATATAGATATGTATATATGTTTTTTTACCCCGTAACACTCCTATAAATATAGTTAATCTCTTATGAAAAGTTAAATTTGATGGTGATGGTGAAACATATGCATCTGTACATATCATTTAATTATGTTTGATTTGTTTTTCTTAGAATATTACTCCTGAAGGTGTCACATGTAGGGATTTCACTCTTACTTTTGAAGTTCGGGTCAAAAGTTGTTGTGAGACTCTGTTGGCCACCTTTATTCACTCATGGGAACAATTTATGTGTGAATTTTTTCATTCTTTTGAGAATTATTATTATGATTAATTGGGTGAGGAAATATTAGATCTTAGAAAAGAAAAAGATGAATATTTAGACGTCTTTTTTTTAAGGTTTATGCATCTTTTCTATATATTTTATTTGGATGTTGTGCCCTCTATTGGTGAATATCTTCTACATTTATTTTCTCTTTCTAATGAACGATATCAGTTAGTGAGTGAAGAATCAAAATCATTCCTTAATTCTAGTTTAATGTTGATTTGGATCCACATGAAGATGTTGAGGATACTAAAGATTTGGTTGGACAATGTATATTTGGATATTTATTCACTGTGGGGGATATAGATCAGAGATAAAAGATTTTTTCAGAAAAAGCATATGTATTCTCCCACCATTCCATTCCCCCAATATTTCCTAGCGATTAAAAAGAAACCTCTTGTGTAGTAAATTTGAGTTCATATTTTTGTAGCTGACAGAGAGGAATGATCTCTTGCTGATAATGAGAAACTTTAGGCTACACCAATGGTTATGTCAGGTTCGCATTGTCCTATTTTATCTTTTCCATTATAGGAAATGAAGGAGGAAACTATGGAGAAAGATGATGAAACATGTCATGTGTCAGAAAATTAGACATCTACCACATGATGGATCAGATTAAGTCTAACTTATGTGTTCATGATTATGGTGTGGAACACTCTTCTCTTATTTTGACCGAATATATTCAAGAAGAACTTGTTGAGGTCACCACCTTAAACCATCTTGCTGATTTTCTCCTCAAGACCATTCTTGAACCCTCTTGTTCTCAAAATTCTTCTGATTTTCTCTTATCTTTACCTAATAAAAATGAACATCAATTTGTCTTCAATAACATTTTGTGTTCAGATTTTTCAGTGGAGCTAGAAAGGAATGCTTATTAGTCAATTGGGAAAAACAATTGAACACACAAAACATGACACCTTCATAAATAAGGAAATTATAATTAATTCATGTTGATCTTAGTTGTTGTACTATTATAACCTATCCTAGTTCCACTAAGAAAGACGAAGAATTTTTTCATGTAGTTACTAAATTATTTGTTGAGCATTCTTATTCTAAAAATTGTTTTGATTTTGTCATGCCTCCTAACCATGAGTATGTTTTAGAAGATATTTCAGGTTTACATATTTTAAAGGAGAAAAATAATTAGGATGCTCAGTTAGCTCAAGGAGAATAAATAAACACACAATGCATGCCATTTTTAATACAACAATTTACACCTTTCTTAGAAGAGGATAATAGTGCTAAGGAAGAAGGTTTTGATTGTGAAACAATTCTTAGTGTGGATCTTACTGATTTACAATCAAAACCAATCATAACTGTGCTTAAGGAAAAAGAGATACCATTCAAATAGACTCATATTAAAAAAATTTCTCTTTCTAGAGAGGAATTTCATTCTCTTACATATTCTACACTATATTTTTTGTACCTTAATCATTTTGATGGAGGCATTGTGCAAGACACTATTTATGATTATTTTTAAACTCATTCTACATGGACAAATTTTGATAAAGTAAAAGATGTTAATAATGTACATATTGAAGAAGAAGAGGATGCAACCCCTTCCCATGAATCTTGTAGTTTTCTTGCTTATAATTTTTTTTTCTTGTGAAGGAGAGGGTGTTGTAACAAATGTGTTTCTGAATGAGTCTTCTATTGGCTTATCTACATTTATAATTAATAGAGAGGCATGTTTTTGTAGTAACCAAATGGTTGAGATTGAGACTAATAAATGTAATGAAACAACCAATTTTAGTGGTTTCCACTTATACATGGATCATATATCTTCAACATTGGTAAGAAACTCGAAGTTCACATCATTTGCTCACAATATCCCATCTCAAGTTGCTAGTTATGTGAAATATGATCCTAGAGAGACTTTCCAAGACAATGAGGAACTTTGGTTTCGGTCGATGGTTATGTTACGTTATCATTATTTTGAATTCTCCTATGGAATTGATGATAACATCAACACTAAGAATCTCTCACAAGGTACATTCCATGCATATTTCATACATGATTCTATGAAGGTGTGCTACTTTCCCGTGAACTCCCTCCACCAATTTTATGATAATCATTGCAGATTTTATGATAGAATTGAGGAAAGGTTAGAGGGATCTTACTTAGCTAGATTTCTCATCTATAATAACTATGAATGTTTTGGTATGATGGATAGAGGTTTATATAATTTAATTTCTTCTAATTTTTTTCTATAACTACTTCAAGTTGTGCTACTAATTTTTTATCAACATGTAATTGTAGGTTTGGAGTTACATGGATGCCTACATTGGCATTACGATTTCACATAGTTCATTTTCAGCTAGGGTAGTGTAGGATAGGAGTAAGATAGATTATACTAGTTTATTTTATTTGCATATTTGTTTACTTTACTTTTGATTTATGTTTTTCAATAAATTTAGTTGTAAATAAATATCTATCCTTGTGGGTAAGGCTTCATGTTTCTCTTCTTCGAGATATAATCAATGTATAAATCCTTCGTGACTGATTTTTAATCTATTACAACTGTATATTATTTTCTTTTTAGTTTTTTAGATCAATTTAATTTTGGTTTCTAGCCTATAGCTGGTTTTTTTTTTCACCTTGTTCTCTTAATTAAGTCTTGTTGGTTGAATAGTAGAATAATTTCCTAGTCGAGAGAGAAAGAAATGAGGGGATTTCATGTCGATGTTTTCCCTTGAAATACTTTTTGTGTAAAAAAATATTTTTAACAGAAGGGAAATGTTTAATTGTTACACTCCCAAAAACATTTATCTATGTTTGAGTAAATTTTTTTATCACTAATGGCAGTCACGTTTCTTCTATAACAATATTTTACAAACGAATTGTCATATTACAAGAGGAATTTTTTTAAATGAAGAAAATACAAGTTCCCTTTTGTTATGAAAATGAGCACTCACATATTTTCAATCTTCATCTTAACTTAATTCTGATCGGAAGATATTTCTTAGTTGGACTAGATTTGAGTTTTGATTATGTTGTCATGTACGCAATGATTAGAATTTTTTAGTGTTAAAATTCTTTCCATCTTAAATTAATCCCACTCTAATTACTTTTAATAATTTTTATGTTTATTTTATTATAGGATTGTAGTTATGCATATGGATCTTTCCTAGTGAGTGTTGTCTTTGATTACTTTCATCCACCATGGTTTTAGTATAGACTTAACTGAGTTTTATTTTTGATTTTTTGTTTTCTTTGATCAATTTTAGTTTTAGTTTGTTTTCCACTTGCAAATAATCTTACTTTCAATTGAGTGAAGTTTTCCTATCAAGATGATATCTTTCTTAATCCAACTTTATTCTTGTATACAAGAAAGATGTTCTAGATACTAGCAAAAACATTCTTCCCTACTAATTGGAAATATATTTGACAACTAAGGATAGAGTTCCTCTATAAATGTTTTGTTGGGATATCTTTGAGATTTTTTTTGAGAATCAATCATTTTAATCACAAATTAAATGGTTGACTAAATATTTAATCCTAGTCCTTTTGATCAATGACAAATTTAGACGTGGTCTTTAGCACAACTTTATTGGGAATCATCTTTCCATCATCTGGAATTGTTGATCTTGAGTCACTTTAGTTACACTCTTGACTAATATGATTATTACCATGGGGTAATATTGTACTCCTATTTCATCACATAATAATGTTGAAATCATTCGGATGCTTGGAGTTAACAATCATCCCTTTTAACAATGAGGTTGTGGATATCTTATAAGGAAGTGACAACGCAATTTATAAGATTGTAGGCATTGAGATTTTAAAATCTATTTTACTAAGACCTTAGCCATGGTAGTAAATTTCATGGTTGTTGTTTCTTGTAGCATATGAAAATTTGGATTTTATATTTCTGAGCATTCCATGAATCCAAAATGATAACCCTTGTAAGAGTTTACGTTTATTCAAAACTTGGAAGGAAAATCCTATGTGCGTTAGTTGGAATAGGGATTTTTATTTGATATCAGTCTCATGAATTTATTCATTGTGACTAACATCAACTCATTGCTTATTAGAAATTATATTATGATCGTCTCATTCAATTATGGTTTCTAATCTTATCTTTCATTCACTTATGATTGGAGAATCATTTAATCTGGACCATTATCTGAGATTATTTGTACTATATCAATATTGTCCTAAGCACTTCCATATCCATGGTAATTTCCTATTTCCAATTTGGAGGCACTAGTACATATGACCAAATTTGCGATGGTTGTTCGTTGATATTGCCACACTTATCCGTCGAAATTTCCACGAAAGCTGGGATTTTTTTTCGTCGCTATATCCACGATCCAGGTGTGTGTGGAAACATTGACGAAATTAGCTATCCATGTGTCACCACCTTCAATATTGGTTAACCTTATGCATCATCACAATTACGACGAACTTTCATCGCAATACCAATGAAAAAATGTGGCAAGTACGACGAAACTTCATCACAATTGGGACGAAAAGTTATGCCATGCCAATAACTTATGACGCAACTGCTGAATGTGCGACGAAATCTCGTCACAACTTGTGACGAAACTACATGGTAATGTCGACAAGTGTTATCTCTCAAAACCATATTTACAACGGACTTGCTGTATATGCGACGAAACTTTGTGGAAAAGTGTGACGAAGTTTCGTCGCTATAGCGACGGTTATGGTAAAAAGTAAAAAAAAAATACGATGAAATTTCATTGATATTGCAATGATGACTGTAGGTTTTAAAAAACAAAAATTACATGAAATATGGTATTACCATATTACATTGTAATATGGTATACCATATTGTATGTTATATTACAATGTAATATGGTAATGCCATATTACATTGTAATATGGCATTACTTTTACATTGTAATATTGTAATATATTGTAATATATATATCCCCTAGAAATAATCAAGACATTAACCAACCAAATATTGTAAGCATGTGTTATCATGAAGTTGGATTAGAAGTAAGGATACCAAGAATTGTAATGCATCAATATTAAATCTAATGAAAATTGAAATTTCATTTGAAATCAAAGCAAATTTCTTATGATACACAATGGTTGAACCTTTGAT
>JASDQU010187678.1:5211-16687 GCA_032191745.1 Picea mariana
AACTTCTTCAACTCCTGACACATGAGAGGATCCAGTGATGGGTGGTATTTCCAGAGCTTTTGTTGGAAGGGTTTTACTTCGGGTTTTAATGGGATTGTGTGTTGAATGATACGAGTATCGTAAGTTTTCAGATCTTGATAGGACCATGCAAAAACATCTTGATATTCTCTAAAAAGTTTGAGATAGGCCTTCCTTTCTTCTTTAGATATTGTCTTGCCGAGATTTATATTCTTAGGGTTTTCCAGGGTTCCTAGATTTATAGTCTCGTACAAGGGACATGAACTCCCTATCTTTGTGTTCATTGACCCTTTGAATCTTTCCCTTAAGTCAAAAAGGTTTTCTAAATTAGCTACCCCTTTCGGTATCGTGTGAAACCTCGGTTTGTCAGTCAATTGATTTGTTTCATCTCTTTGTGCATGGGGATCAGTTTCTACTATTTGTTCCTGAAATATTTCATCGTCGATAGCTAGATCTTTAAAATTTTCCCGATTGGTTAAGAAGTTTATGATCTGTTCATCTCCCTCAAAGACCTTCCAATTAGAGATATTGTTGGGCACCGACGGTTTGTAGAGTAGCTCCACAGTGAACCGGGAGGCTTCATAGTCTTCTAAAGGGGATATCCTTGAGGCAACAATGGCCAGAGAATCAACAAGAGTGTTCTTTGTTCAGGGGATCGTTGTAATGTTGAAGGCTTCAAAATGTTCTATTAGTCTATGAACTTCCTGATGATAATTCCTCAGGTGGGGAGAATTGCAATGTATAGTGTTCCTTACTTGTCTAATGATGATTTCAAATTCTCTGAAAACCTTTAGTTCTTTAGCGTTCAAGTCTGTGGCTTTCTTTAACCCTTGTACAAGAGCTTCATACACGGCGGTGTTGTTTGTGCACTCAAATTCTAGTCTGCAGAACATGAAATTTTGCTTACCTTTGGGATTAGTAAGGATACACCCCACTCCTAATCCTTCTTGTGACTTAGACCCATAAACGTACAAGCTCCAAACTTGTGAGTGAGCACCATCAGTTTCTTTTTGCCTACCACTTTCCTCCTTTCCCCCTATTTGCTATGTGGTTTTTAACATAGGTTCCTGACAGAAGAGAGTTTCCTCTGCCGCCATCATCAAATTTTATTGAAAAGTCATTTCAGAGTTTTGAGTAAGAGGGACATCATATGAGAGGGGGAAGAAATTCTCGAAATCGAAGTCACAGGAATAATTTCCTAGTACGGGGAAATCTGTCGAAGAGGGTTCGTTGAGGGTTTCTAGGTCAATGACAGTATGTTTTAGATATCTTTCCCTATCGATCTTGATCATATTTGTGTGTCCCTTGAATGGCAACCAAAGGTGAGCCCAATCTGTACTAAAGTGTCTGTTTAACTTCTCGGACCAATCTCGACTAAGTAGTAATCCATAGGCTTATGGGATATCTACTACAATGATGTCAATCACTTGAACAAATTTCAGGTGTGTCGCCATCCTGATCATGACATCCTTGAGTTCTCCGATAACTTTCACCTGGGTTATGTCTAGTTGTATCACATATTTATCACTTTTGAGAGGGATTATGTTTAATTTATTTCATATAGATAATGGCATAACATTAGAGGATGCCCATGAGTCAACCAAACAATTATAGAGGTTTATGTTGAAGACTTCAAATGTCAAGGGGAACGGTGAGACAAAAGGCTTTCCTTTTTTATCTTCAGAGAAAGCGTTTACAACTAGTTTATTTCTTAGATTTGAGAGGGTTGGATTTTCTCCTTGGTCAATGCTTGTTGTAGGATTTTCTACTGACTTCAAAGCTTGACCGATATATTTTCCTTCAATTTTTTCAAATCTTCTACTATGTTGTTGTCTAGCTTGGGCGATTCTCATGTATCGATGTTTATAGGATTTCTTCAGGAGACAAAAGGTGCTTTAGGGTGATCGGACGTTGGTTTTCCTCTCGAATTTTGGACAGCAGTAAGGTCATTTGAGACGGGCTGAACCCTACTTCGTGTTTGCACAACCAAGACCTCATCGGGTGGTTCTTGAACCTCAAATAGATCATCGGAGGGCATTCGTAGGTCAGGGTCCCATATCAGCATGGTTGTTTCTTTTGGTGGATCAACTTCTGCCTGATCAAAAATATTCATAGCTGATTCGCTTTATTGTTCAGTGAGGGAAACCTCGTCTGGAAACCGGTTGGCCATAAAATTCATGGCATGCACCCATTGTGGGCAGCCTCTTTCAAAATGTTTCTCTTGGTGATAGGTACAGAAAGAGTCGGATGCTATGTTTCCCAGATTGATGTTTAAGTTGGCTAGGGGAGGTTCAATTTCTTTGAACAGTGGATTTCTTTTAAAAAAGGGTTTATAGGGCCTCTGGACTTGGTTTCCTTCCCCTGCACTTATTTTCGTGTCTATGATTTCATTTGACAACTTCTTTACCATTTGTTGTAGGTCTTCTGTATCTCCACTTCATTTTTTGAGACCTTGTTATGTTTGTTTCCCTGGGGGTCTGGTCAACAAAAGTCCTCTCCTGGGTGGAGGTTGAACTTCCTTCTTAACTAATGAGACCTGGCCTTCTTTACATCCCTTAATTTGGAATTCTATTGTTTTAGATTCCTCAAAATTCTTAGCTAAGGTTTTTTTGGCAGCCCTCTTCACAAACATGGAAATGGAAGTTGGGAGAGCATTAGCGTATACTTCGATTTGCAACTCCTAAGTGAGTTTAGCTTCGATTTGAAATTTTTTCAAGATAGTGGTGAATCATTGATTTAAGTCTTTAACCTTCTCCTTTGAACTCATGGTGGCAGCGAACAACTCAACCATCAAAGCTCCTGTAGTGGTTTCTTCTACAACTTTATCTAAAAAATCCTTTTGAAACTTCGTCCAACTAGTTATGGACCCTACATGGAAGTTAAAATACCATGTGGAGGCTGAATTCTCAAAATTATAGGGGAAAAGAATGCATACTACATCTTCATGTTGGACATTCATCAGTCTAATAGCTAGTATGAATTTTTTGATATGGTCTTCAGGCAATCCTGAGGTTTCAGAGTCAAATTTAGGGAGTAACTTTTTTGGATGTCGGGGAAGGTTATGTACTCATCCGGGGATTGCTATAGCATCTTTGGCCAACCACGGTTGATTATTCTAAGGTGGGTTTCCCCTTTCTTCATTATGCTCATTGTTATCTTCCATGTCATCCAACTTTGAAACTGAGTGTTCTGAGTTAAACCCTTCCTCGTCAGAAAAATCGTCGGGCTTAGAGCAGTTACCGACTGGTGTTTCAGGGATTAGATTAAGGGGATGTTTGATTTCGGTGAGAGAGAAATCTATCAGGTCTTCTACTGTGTGAAAAAAAACCTAGTCGAGGGTGTTGACCATTGGTCTGCTTACTTGTTTTCTACGAGGAAGTAACGAAGCTAAGGGAAGTGCTCCAATTTTTCAGGCGTAATCTCTTGTGATTCTTCTGAACTAGTTCAACTCCTTGTGAGGAAGAGCGTAAGGTATTTCAGGGAATAAATTTTCCTCCTCTTGTTGGGGTGAGTTACTCATTTTAGGAGTACTCAGTGTGTGTGGGTTGTCTTGAGAATGACTACCCATGCATGTGGTTTGTTTTGAATCTGTAGGTTGTATGAAATATTATACTAGGAATATTGTTAGCCATTCATTCATCCAGGCCCTCTTTCTAGTGCTAATTCCCAATTTTGTTGAGGGGTCCTAAATCCCTTATACTCAACAGCAGGAACCAAACCCACCACCGAGGCCCAATTAGACTCTACAGTGTTTGATAGTGGAATGGTTCTCTAGATCTTGCGATCTGGCCAATTAATCGATGCAATTTACTTAGTGATTTACAGGATATCTTCTCGCAAAAAAATCCTCCTTCAGTTCAGATGTTCTCTTTTTTGTATTTTCTCTTCTAGGTGGGTCTGATAAAATATAGGCAAACCAGCTAGGTAACAAAGTGGAAAAAGATTAATTATTGAAGAAGGCTGAGCTCGAGATAACCCTCATGCTCAAGCATGCAGACAATGATTCTTACACCTACGACAAGCCTAGTACTAATACATCAACTTGCTGGTATTTCAATTATTGACTGAGATACAATTATCGGAAGATAACATACATGCAATAAAATGATGGCAAGAAAAATAGTTTCCTTAGATCTAATCACTAATCACACATTAACACAACTATTTGTTTTACATCATTAGAGACAAGAATTATAAAAATATTGAATCAGATAACTTATCAACAAATTCAAAAACCCTTACTCATTACAACATCCATTCATGAGACAAAGTTGAAAGTAATTCCTCAGTTCCAATCACACACGCTTTTGATGAAAACAAAAGTTTATCTCCGGTCCTAAACAGGACTTCTCAATTGAGGTAGTTTAGAAATAGTTCTTTACAATTCCAAAAATGAGGGTCTTTTCCAAAACCATCGACCTCTTCTAACAGGTTGATCCTCTTATTTATAACAAATTATTAACTAAAAATAACTATCAAAAGTGTAAGCTAAGTAAAACAAAACATTGCCACATGGCATTTTCAACTCTCAGTCTTCTAAGAGTCATCAATTGGTTTCACTTGAGTGGATGACCCATCTCATACTTTGACCATTTGACGGAGATTTCCTCACATGTGTTGGCATATGGGAATATGTGTTGGTTCATCGGGGCTGAAAGGATCTCCTTTATCTCCACTGCCTGTGCCCGATACTTGACTACTTTAACACTTAATTGTTGTAACATTGTCCAAGTCTTGATCGGGTGCTCCATGAATTGTTGTACTTGACCTAGCGCCATGTTCTCCACCTTTTCTATCTCTGCACTCCACGATGAGTCTTGTTCTGCATTTAGTTTGACTATGTCATGCAAGTCGACAAAGTCCTCGGGTGCGTTGAATTCTGGGAGACCGTTGTCTCTCATCGCCCGATTGATCTTGGTCCAGCTCCTTTCGCAATCGACCCATATCTCTTGGATATCCCGTTGAGGTTCTTGGGCCATATTCACCCGGTATTCAGTCGACTTCCTTATATGGTCAATGTTGTTTTCCATTAGCACCTGAATGTCGTGCTCATCAGGGTCTCGGCCCTTTTGAACCACGATGATGTAATTAATTCTCTCAACCACTTGGTGGGCCTTCTCATACCATCTTTCCATGTCTTTGCACATTGCCAGCGACATAAGGGTGTCTTCCTGGAAGTCGGTTATCCCTGCAGTGAAAAGGTGCTACTCACTCATGAATTTGTTGTAGGTATATTGAAATTCGCTTCTCAATAATAATGTTGAGCCTCAGTTTTTTCATACTTTACGTTGTACAAATACACTCATCATTACACCTTCTCCCTGCATTTCATCAATAATATATCGATAATTACACCATAAACCTCCATTATCTCTTGTTATTCATCCTATGTGGTTAATACATAATTTTCCATATTTTTAGTGATTAAAAGGATGATTATACAATAGTTTTGTCGATAATGGTTTAATCCTATGTTTCTATGTCCAAGCAACATGTTTTGTATTGTTCAAGTTCTGGTATATGCATTATCCATGTTCTAGTACCTGTATTGTTCCTGTTATGGTACCTGCATTGCAGGTCATCTGGTACTCCAATTCATCCAGTACCAGAAGGTTCTACAGTTAATCGGTACCTGCACAATCATCTGGTACCCATACTCCATGTCATATGGTACCCATACTCCATGTCATCTGGTACCCACACTCCATGTCATCAAGTACTCAGCTCGTCAGGTACCAATACTGTGCTCATCCGGTACCAGAAGGTTCCACAGTCAACCAATACCTGCACAGTCATCTGATACCCATACTCCATGTCATATGGTACCCACACTCCATGTCATCAAGTACTCAGCTCGTCCGATACCAATATTGCGCTCATCCAGTACTCAAAGTCATCTGGTACCAAAAGGTTCTACAATCAATCGGTACCTGCACAGTCATCTGGTACCTATACTCCATGTCATATGGTACCCATACTCCATTTCATCTCTTACCCACACTCTATGTCATCAAGTACTCAACTCATCTGGTACCAATACTGCGCTCATTTGGTACTCCAAGTCATCCGGTACCAGAAGGTTCTACAAGTCATTCGGTACCAGAAGGTTCTACAGTCAGCCGATACCTGCACAGTCATCTGGTACCCACACTCCATGTCATCTAGTAACCATACTCCATGTCATCCAGTACTCAGTTCGTCTGGTACCAATACTACGCTCATCCGGTACTCCAAGTCATCCGGTACCAGAAGGTTCTACAAGTCATCCGGTACTCACACTCCATGTCATCTGGTACCCACACTCCATGTCATCTGGTACTCACACTCCATATCATCCGGTACTCGCAATTCAACACATCCAGTACTAGAATGTTCCAGAAACCATCTAGTACCATAATGCTTAAGGTCATCCAGTACCAGCATCAACAACAATCTGGTACTAGAAATAATTCGAAATTTTGGAAAGTTTCTAAAGGAAAATAGGGGACATGGGTTTTGTCTAGAGGGACGTTTACATGTGGAAATGTGAGGCAGAATTCACCCAACTCACACGCGTGGACCTCCAGCTCACGGGGAATGATTCTGCAAAAATTAGCAAAACTCTCAAACTGCCAACTTGTACCTCGATTTCCGTGCATATGGTATAAGATCTAGAAATTTGAAGATATGGGTTTTGTCTAAAATATGGAAAATTGAGTAAAGCGCAAACAGTTTTTCAAAATTAGAATTGGTTTGGAAGATATGGGTGGAGCCCTAACTTGAATCTGCCCAAATTGCAATAAAACCCAGATTTTTTAGGATTTTATCTAAAATTGTAAATTTGAAATATGAGCATTGGGATTCGGTCCCATCCACTCCTCATTGATTTTTCATGTATAAAGAAGTCTCATAGGTTTGTGAGAAGAAGCCATTTAGTTTCATGAAGATTTTGTAAATGAAAGATTTTTTATCGTGAGAAAGCCTTAAGGAGTTGTTAGCCATGTAAAAACAAAGTTTTTGATCTCAATGAAGAATTGATTGTTGCTGCCACATTGAGAATCCTTCTAGCTTGATCTAAGTCCTTCTTAGCAACACTGACCTCCTGGGAAGGGCCCCTCAGTGAGGGTAAGTGTTGCCATACTGTATTTGATTTTTAGATTAGTATTGTGTTGTTTGTCTACATGCAATTCAATTTTTGTTTTGATTATTGATTGGATTCAATTTAGATGCGTTTCAATTCTGTCATTTACATTAGTTTTGGTAATTAAAACTCAGATTTCATTTTACCCTTCATTTGTTTTCACCAATCCCGTAGATATATGTTATTTGCATTAATTGTTCTCAATACCCTGTTTTGTGCAATCTATTCTCATTGCATTCCAATTAATTTCCAAACCTTCTTCCCATATATGCATCTTGTCTTTTCTTCAGAAATCGATTGGAATAATACTCCTCAATATCACATTTATATGATCAACTTTCATATTCATTGCCACCTATTTTCATTAACAAACACATACCTTTTGCAGTTGTTCTACTCATATAGATTCAGTTCATACAGAAAGATCAATTGTAGAAGGTATTGTTCGCCCTCCAACTCTTCGTATTCCACTTGCAATTCTTCCCACAAACACTCTGCCATACCCATGAATTATGTCCACACATTCGCCCTTTGTTTCAAATCTAATCCATTATGTCATATGCATATACCCATCATGCATTAGATCTATTCCATTACATAATCATATCTCCATTCCACCTCATTTCCGTTTTGCTATTGTTTATTGCTTCAGAGATTGATTAATTCATTAATACCTTATCATATACACAATCTTTTGAATGCGGGAAATAAACAAGTATCACTCTTTATTCATAATTTTCTGCCTAAAACTTAGATTCAAAAGGTATCATTCTTTGTATGCAAGTCTTTCAGAGAAAAAAATTAGTAAGCTTGTATTCTCATTCATTTCTTATAAATGCCCATTGTATTAAATATCCATTGCTCTTGTGCATTTTATTCACTCATTATTTCTTTATGATTGGTGTATACATTTAAAAGGGTGGTTTTGAGTCTAAGTGAATCTTAGGTGTTGATTGAGTTTGATGATTTTGAGTTTCCCGCACTTAGTTTTTATATCCCATACCTTTGGATTACTTGCACTTTAATGTCACGTAGTTTCAATCACCAATGGACATATTAGAGGTCTAACTTGTGAGATATGGCCTTCCCACATTGGAATTCTTCCTAAGGTGTTAGTTTATATCGTGAATTTTATTTACGTTTGTTTGTTTCTTTTATTGCATTGAAGTGTGGATCCGCTATAGGAAATAATCATTGAAGGACAGAAGACTTTAGTAAGCTACTCACGATTAATCACACGAACATCACCCCGAGTTCCTGAAAGACTGTGATCTAAGCCTTTATAACAGTAAGTTATTCCTACGTCCCAGTGATGAATCCTTAGTGTTAATTTCCTGCAGTGTGGGTTTGAAGATTGTTTTGTCGGCTTTAGATTAGGCTAGACTGGGCTCTGATCTTGAGTTTCCTGTGTATGTACCTTGAAGCTTACGAGCCCCGGTTGATAATTAAATATGGGAACTAATAGTGCATATATTTAGCCCAAAAAATATTGTAGCTTGCGTGGAGTCCTAATAGTATTTTGCCAAATGGCACAGATGCTCCAACTCTTTTAGTGCAGCAGCCAGCTCCTCTTCATATTTCCTTGCTCTATCCAAGGTGGTATCTGTGATTGTCATCCCTACGTCGATAAGCTCAGACATCTTGGCATGCTCCGCGCTAATCAATTTCTCCTCTGTGGTGATGAGGATGGAATTGTCCAAAGTAAGCCTCCTCTTCTTAATGGTTCTCTTCATGATGGCTTTCCTCTTTCATTCATAGGCGATGGATTGTATGTCGACGAACTCATCCAGAGGTTCAGGGATTTGTTGCTCTTCTCAAATAAGAGTGTTTTCCAGGGTTCCCATGGTGTAGATATGTTCAATACTGGGTTCCTGAACCTATTTTGTATGTCTCGATGGCTCGACCTCTGGTTGTTACTCATCGGGTGGTAAAGTATTGGTCAAAATTGAGGAATCAGGCTCAGGTTCGGTACTTACTTGGTGATCGGTTGTCAAGATGTCGATTTCCTATTGTGGAATTTCTCGTTCTTGTTCACCTGATCCTAGCTCATCCTTCGAGATGTCCATTGGGGTTCCCGGTGTATCGAGTAGCTCAATGTCTAAGACACTTTCAACCTCCTGGTCGCTCTGTGGAAGGCTTTGAATTAGAGCATCAGGAGCTGGGGAAGATACTTTCTTGGGTTCCTTTTCCTCTGTAATCTGCATCGGAGTCACTAGGGAAACCTCTGAACTCTCCTCATCATCATAGATAGTTATTAAGTCATGCAAGGGGTTTGGTGCACTAGTCCTACCTAGTGTCCTTGATATCTCAGGATGAGTTGAAATTCTCTCAGGTGATCCGATCTGTGGTGGTGGGCTTTCAGAATTTTCCGTCCTGGTGATTCCTTCAAGTTCTATCGGCTCTGAGCCACTTGGATATCCTCGACTTTCGATTGGGTTGTCAGTAGGAACCCTCGTCATCTCTACAAGATCTGGGTCGTTCTGCAACTGATCAATGACTCTATGTGCCTCTGCCATCAAGAGAAATCCTCTTGTTTGTGCTTCTGGTGTCAAGAACAAACCCCTTCTCTACACCTCTGTTCTCTCTGCCCCTTTGATTTCTTCCCTTTCTCTGAGGGCCTCTTGAGCTGACTTCTCTATTGTTTCCACCTGTTCATCCACCCCCATGGCCTTGAACCTAGTCATGTTTGGGTTGGCCATCGTCTGCACCACCTCGCCCCAATTCTGAGTGCTCTCTGTGAAGACTTCATCCTCAAACTTATCATGAGCATACGATCAGCAGGGTGACACCTATATTGAAGCATGTTGCAGGACCATGCCTTTTGGATCGTGCTTGCAGAATCAGCCAGTAGGGAACTTGAATTCGAGTTGGCTTAGCCCTTCTTTCTTGGCTTGAGTAGTGTCCTTTATCAAATAGAACCCTACATGGAAACTGTAGGGTATGAAAGCTTGTTTCTTGTCTTTGACCGGTGTGGCATTGTAGCTCTGTAGGATGGTTTAATAACACATTTATCCCAAGACGAGACGGTCTGGGACATGATCTGGTAGGACATGTGGTGCTCAGGTGGCCCTGAACACCCTGATGTAGGTTGCGCACACCTCCAAGTACCAATGGCCTACCTTGGCTATCATTTTCTTAGTTGTTGTTGATAGCCTTGGGCATTCCTTCTTAAAAATAATAAAATAAATGTGGGCGATGAATTCATAGCAGATGAGGGCGTAATATTTCTTGTACCTTTTTTCCCATAGCACGCTGAAGTAGATGTGGACCAGGAGCTCTGCAACATGCCAACTCAGATTCATGGCGGCGAAGACGTTCCTCGTGCACATGACATTGAGTAGGTACGAGGCCATGTAGAAAGTTGGTGCCTCTCCTTCCTTCGGTGTCTGATCCTGTTGCACACAGATGCTTAATTGTTTGGAGATTATTGCTCCCCGATTGAAGCTGCTCCCGACGATTGCAATTGTGTATGCCAAAGGCATCCATGCTTATGAAAAATTGGAGCAATCCTTTTCTTCGTATAGCCGACAGATGAGAGCCATCAAATAGATGTATGGCTCCTTCAAATTGATTGCCCTATACCATCCATTTCTCTGATTGGTGAATTTCTTATCTTGCCTCCACCATGAAGCCATCAATCGGCTGGTGTCCTGGAATTCATAGAACTTCACCACGAACTTTTTGTTGAGCCACTCCTCTGGGTCCCTGAGCTTTTATTATTTCTAGATCTCTATCGGGAGGAAAACTCCAATGCACCCGCCATTCTCATTGTTGATCAAACATTTATGCATGTTTGTGTGGTCGATAAGCCACTTCAAGACCTCTATGCAGGGGAAAATGGGGGTTTTTCTAGCCACCATGTGTAAATACGACCGTTGGATCTTGGGGAACACCTGGTCATCGACGCCTGGGTCACTGTGTGGGATATACTCTGGTTATTATTCTATGTTAATCATGTTGAAGAGATCACCCCACTGTGGGAGTGTTACCTTGGATCCGATGCTTGCCTCTATATCGCCAAAGGCCAGAGGCTGGACAAAAACTTTCTTTGTTTCTTTTTTGATGACAGGCTCCACCCTAGGGGCGTACTCCAATTGCCTCACGGTCCTTGGAGAAGAAATTTCACCTATCTCTGTGTTATCACCAGAATTTTGTCCGCAAATGGTTACAGGAACCCAACATCTTCAAAACACTCATTAGTTCACTCATGGACCAAAAATGCATCTCCAAAAGGTCCAAAACTATATAACCAACAATAAATTCAACATGCGCTAAAAACACACAAGGTGTGCGCGCACGTGCAATAGTCAGATAACATCGGAAAAGCGCACATGTGTC
>JASDQU010187680.1:0-14999 GCA_032191745.1 Picea mariana
CTAGCAACTTTAAAACCCCAATGTTCCCCAATCAGAAGTTTGAAGTTGAGGTCAGACACAGACCCTCAATCCCGGATAATATAAAACATTGGCAGGTCTTTAAAGATGATGAGGAAATTCAAAGATTCTTGAAAACTATTGAGGAGTTTTCTAACATTTCAATAGATCAGGATGATGAAGATGGTGAAGTAGAGATACATGCTACAGATATCCTTCAAGATAATGTGGTTGGGCACAAAATCATTGAACTGAAGACAAACCATCTGCCTAAAGGTTTGGTTCCACTAGAGAGGTTGTTCGATCACAATGATGTTTCCAGGAAGGTTGTTATTCAAACAGAAGAAATGGATGTAGTGGACTGTAACATTAGTCCAGATGCAAATCCTAGGTTGGTCAAAATATCTAGAAAACTGTCACAGAAGTAGAGAAGAGTATATGTTGAATTAATGAAAAAATATTCAGATATATTTCCCTGGTCTTATGAAGATTTGAAAGTGTTTGATATAGAGATCATACAGCACAAAATTCCTCTGAAACCTGGGTCTAAACGTGTTAAGCAAAATTCCAAGAAATTTAATCCTCTACTGTTACCTATAATAGAAAAGGAGTTGAAAATCTTATTGGAAGCCAAAATTATAGTGCCATTGAGGTATTCAGAATGGGTAGCCAACCTTGTACCTATCAGAAAAAAGAACGGAGAGATAAGGCTCTGTGTGGACTTCAGGAATTTGAATAGGTGCTCCTTGAAAGACAATTATCCATTACCAAAAATGGATCATATCTTACAGAGAGTTGTTGGCGTGAAGAGGATCTCCATGCTTGATGGATACTCCGGGTACAATCAAATATCAGTAGTAGAGGAGGACAAAAAGAAAACAACATTTACCACTCCCTGGGGCACCTTTATGCATGAAAAAATGCCTTTTGGATTGATGAATGCAGGAACCACATTTCAGAGGGCTATGGACATCGCTTTTATTGGTGAAAAAGACAGGTTTTTAGTTATTTATCTCGATGACATCACTTTATTTTCAGCATCTGATGAAGAACATTTACAACACTTGAAGCATACTTTTGAGAAATGTAGAAGGTATGGAATTTCACTTAATCCTAAAAAATCACACTTCGCCATGGAGGAAAGAAAGATTTTAGGACATATTGTTTCTCCTGAAGGTATTAAAATGGATCCCGAAAGAGTAAAGGCTATCCAACAGATAGACATTCCGAGAAACAAGAAGTCTATTCAGTCCTTCATTGGTAAAATTAAATTTTTAAGGAGGTATATACCTAATTTCACAGAGATTATCAAATACATTACTGACATGTTGAAAAAAGATGCAGAAATTAAGTGGATACTAGAAGCTAAAAAATATTTTGAAAGAATCAAGCAGGCTCTTGTTCAGACCCATGTTCTCATTAGTCCAGATTACTCCAAGGGGTTCATGATTTTCTCATTTGCATCAGAAAACACCATAACTATTGTCCTCCTGCAAAGAAATGAGAAAGGACATGAGAAGCCCATCTCATTCTTTAGAAAAACTCTCAGAGATTCTGAATTGAAGTTTGATATAGTGGAGAAATAGGCCTATGCCCTAGTAAAGGCTCTGAAATCCTTCATATTATATGTTCTTCAATCAGAGATTACAACTTATGTCCCAAGCAGTGCAGTCAAAGAAATCTTGGTTCAGCCTGACTATGAAGGAAAGAGAGGGAAATGGATAACAAAAATCCTGGAGTATGATCTCACCATAAAGCCTACTCAGCTGATAAAAGGTCAAGGCCTTTCCAAATTAATGATAGAATCTAACTGCAAAGCAATTGAGTTGTACCATATTTCAGACAAGACACAGGATTCTTCTTTCCAAATTGAAGAAACAAATTCACGGGCAAAAAACAAGTATGTTTCTTCACCATGGTACAAAGACATCGTATTTGTTCTGCTGAATTTTCAACCTCCCCCAGAGTTGGATAAATCAAAATTCAGATCATTAAAGTTAAGAGCAGTAAAGTATTGCATTATTGATTAGATCTTATTCTGGAAATACCCTAATGGTTTTTTGTTGAGGTGTGTTGATGAAAAAGAAGTTGAACAATTTTTTTATGATCTACATCATGGTGTGTGTGGAGGACATCACCATGTGTGTGGAGGACATCACCATTGGAAGGCTACTGGCTTCAAGATTCTTAGGGTAGGCTATTTCTGGCTAGTTCTATTCTCAGATATTTTTGCTCAGGTCAGGGCATGTAAACCCTGTCATAAATTTGTTGGAAAGCATAAACTTATGTCTCTGCCTTTAAAACCAATTGTCACTCATGGACCATTCCAACAGTGGGGCTTGGATTTCATCAGAGAGATCAATCCTTCATCTTCAGGATAGCACATATGGATTCTTACAACCACTGATTACTTTATGAAGTGGATTGAAGCAATTCCGACTCGGAATGCAACAGACAAGGTAATCATGGACTTTCTAGAAGGATATATTTTTTCCAGGTTTGGCTGTCCTAAAATACTAGTCATTGATAATGCACAGGATTTTAAATTGAATTCCATGATTGAATTCTGCAATAGGTATAGTATCAAATTGGTTCATTCTACTCCCTACTACCCTCAAGGGAATGGATTGGCATAATCTTCCAATAAGACTCTGATAAGGATTATCAAAAAACTACTGGCAGAAAATAAAAAATCACGGTATTCCAAGTTAAAAAATTGCCCTACGGGCTGATCGTATCAACAACAAGAAGTCTATTGGGACCTCTCCTTTCCATATGGTATATGGGACAGAAGCTATTCTTCCAACTCAATTGGGCTTGCCAGTTTTAAAGTTTTTACAAGGAGAGTTAGAAGAACCCAACGATATCCAAAGGTGAATTTTTCAGATGATTGAAGTTCAGCAGGTCAGAGAACAGGTGAATCAGATAGTTGTTGCTCACCAGAACAAAGTCAAGGCTACGTTTGACAAGGGAACTAAGAAAGATATTTTCAATGAGGGAGATTTGTTGTTAAGGTGGGATGCCAGGAGAGAGGATAAAGAAAAACATGGTAAGTTCTATAACCTATAGTATGGTCCTTTCAGAATAGCCAAGGTAATGGACAATAACACTTTTCTCCTGCATAATTTAGACAACACAGAAAATTTTGGAGGCCCAATGAATGGGAGGTTCTTGAAGCACTATTTTCTCTAAAGACTCATCAGGTTTTCAGTTAGTACAGTAGATTTTCTTTTCAATAAAGACTCCATATACCCAATGGACTTGTTTTTACAGTTATGCTGTGAATAAAGACTGACAGATGCAAAGAGATCAGTGAATCAGAAATAAAGGAAAAGGCATTGGTTTGCAATTTTTGGAGTTTATTATCAAACTCCATCCCCAGAAGGAGCCAATGTTAGTCTCTAATTTTTCTTTTGATCTAGTGATAAATCCTAATCCTAAACCCCTCCTACCTGCACTTCATTATCTGTTTCCATTTGATTTAAATCATTGCTTTCAACTTGTTATGGTTTGTGTTTTATCTTTTTGGATAATTTATTTAAGTTTGGAGTTTTAAAACATGGTTTTGAATGATGTGTCACTTCATATGTCTGTTTGATCTTTACAAATTCAAATTATGCTAAGTCATTAAAAGTGCTACTGGAATAACATTATTCTCGTAGCGCAAATATAATCATGCCTTAATATGTGCCTGCCACCCAGATTCCATTATGATTACCCACTTCGTGGACTAAGAGTTCGCATGTCTCCCAAGATGGATCTCGAATCATTTGATGATTCAAACCTTTACATGATGGGATTGCTCTATACCTGCAAAGGACTCTTTTCAAACCGTTCAATTCCCAAAGATTATGATTTGAAATAGTCACTCATCGTAATGATTTTGCTGAATTTAAAGTGTAGATGTTTTCTCAGGAGAATGGTTATATATTAACCAATTGCAGGTAGCATATTCAAAATCCGAGCAGTGCCAGTTGTATCAGCGTGTTTCGATGGAACCTAAGCGGAACAGACAAGTGGTCATATTAGAACACGAGGGTTCTGAAATCCTCGAACCTTATCCTCAGATGGATCAAAGGTTCAGAGATGCTGGTTGGTTCGAATTCCTTACCACTTTCCAAGGTCACGACGAACAGGTATCTATGGAGTTTCCACTTAACTTTGATGGTTACGAAGTGGATATCAGGAAGCTACTGATGTTGGTGACAGAACAGATAATTGCCAAAACTTGTAGATTGGTGGTTGGAGGAGAATGATGGTGGAAGAAGGAGCATGTGGTTACAGAGTTTGTTAATCAATTCTTACTTCCAGATAAGAAAAATCCAAATTGGAGAAAGGGAGTTCCTCACAGTTGGATTAGACCAGAATGGCACACTTCTCTAATCGTTATCCACAGGTATATCACCTGCGAAGGTATATTCTCACTAATCTATATCTACCACATTAGTTTATTAATTCATCTAAATGGCGATTATCCTTTAAATCTGCCTTACTTTCTACTCAAAAGCTTGACAAAGATGTCAAAAAGAGTGCAGTCACTCTCCTCCAATGCAAAGAGTGGCCTATTTCATCAAGTCTTAATTAAGACTTTAGTTGTGTCTGCTTTGAGAGAAATACAAAAACCTTAGAGCTGGCTCATGGAATCTTTAAACCCTCACCCACATTCCAACAAACAGAAGAAACGAAAAAGGAATGTTACATAGAAACAAAATATTTCAATTGATGAAACCCCTGTCAAAGAAGAAATGCCTGTTGTCATGGTGACAAGAAATAACAGAGGTAAAAGACCGAAGTTGAATCCAAAAATCGAAATGTTTTTTGAGGAAGATGTTAAAGGGGAAGAATATTTAGATGAAGATTTTGACATTCAAACTACAGCCAAGCATGAACTACCATCCACCAGTAAAAAGGGCGCTGCAGTCAAAAGGACAAAGAATAAAGGTGTGTCTGTGTCTCGAAACCCTAGAAGGAATTATACTAGGGTTACCAACAAATACAGGTTGAAGTCCAAAGCCATGTTCAATCCATCAATCAAAGAAGAAAATGTCATAGTTATAGAAGATCACTCTGAATATGCCGAAGCAGGTACCAAGAAAAAACAAAATGACCTTCATTACATAAGAAACCAACAAAAAGAGGTAAACACATTGTTTCATCATCTACAAGACCTGTAACAAGAGCTACAACCAGATTGGCAAAAGCTAAAGAAATCGCTAAAGGTATCAGTGAGATCCATGAAAATAAAAAGGGTTACCTTTTAGATTTAGATCACATATCATATATGCCTAAAGCAATGGATTCAACAAGTTTTGATGAAGAACACAACTCAGTATTGGTTTCTAAATACCAAGTTAAATTGAGAGAACCCAAGGTTTCCATAAATTTGAATGAGCTTGCACCTTCTGAAGAGTTCCCCGAATTCAAGATTAAAGTCAGAACTGATAGAGAAAGGATCAAGGAACTCGAGAAGACAATGAGACGGTTGAAGAGAGAAAAGATTCATATAGAACAATCGAGTGTTCTTCAGCAAGAAATGATTCAAGGTTTCAAGAAGAAGAAAAAAGAACAAAGGGCATTGCTCAAAGAACTCAGAGAAATAAACTTCAGACTCTATTGGCATAATGTCATTCTTACCACAAATCTCAAATAGAAAACTGCCAAAGCTACCGCTGTTATTATATCCTAAAAGTTTCATAATTATTGTTACAATCATAATTTTGATGTTTTCCAGGAAATATGGAAGTGTCTACTCATTTTGGCCTGTGAAATGCAAAGACCTTGAAATGTATGACTAGATCAAACTAATCCCTATTTTGTAGAATCGAATGTAATGCTGGCAAGATCATACGATATTAAGTTGTAGAGAAATGATATATTTTTGGAATGTAAACGCTCTTTTTGAGCTAACCCCCCTAATAGATAGGCGTTATCTAGATCTAGTCATTAAGAACATTCTAGAAAATAGGATCAGGGGTTTTGTGGATAGTTTAAATAGGCAAAGGAAACACTATGTTATGGTCAAAAATTTGGAGATCCAGAAGACTTATGTTGAAAATCCCTGTAAGGCATCACTATTCTATTTGACACTTAATAGCAAAAGCATATGCATGGTTAGACACTCTTTTCTACTCTGTTTTCTTTCTTCATGCTTGAATTTATTATTCAGATTGCAATGCATTTGTCTCTTGATTGTTAATTAATACAGTGAAGAATTTACTGTGGAAGTTATTTTCAAGTTTTCATTTCAAGCTGATGGTCTTGTTTCTTTATGATATACTGCAACAAGAATTTATGTGAAGTTGACAAATTGAAAGCTTCATTTTCTATTTTTCTTATCGGTCTAATCTATCTATGTGACTACCTTTTAACCAGTCAATGGGATACACTTTGTTCTGATTTGGATTTTCATGTTATGTTATACCCTTGAGCCAGTTTTCAACTACCTTACTCAAAAAACCAAATCATAAAATGCCTTTAAAACACTTTGCAATAAATCGACGATGCCCTAGCTTTCCCTGTCACAGTCAAGTGCAACTTTAGGGACTAACACTGCCATTCTCCCATCCTGGACATGAACCCATTCTTGCCTTGGTGTTTGGCCTTTGCATACCCTCACGCATCTATGAAACTAGAAACGGGGAAGTTGTCCTGTGTTGTTTCCTGTGAAGCCTGACGCAATTGTAGTCACCTGAGTCGTGTTGTGACTTAGCATTAGGCTGTTTTCTTGTTGGGTGTCCATACCTATTTTTCCCTGTTGCTGTTGTTTTTTTCGTTGTTGTCATCCGTACTCGGCTGTAGCTGAGTAGAAGACTGGTTGAAGAGATAGGTTGTCAGGACTGTGAGCAACTCTACCAGGTGAGAGAGTTTGTTGGGAAGTCAGTTCTCTTGGAAGGTAGTCCCGTAGTAGCCACAGTACTCTGAGACTTCTAGTCCAGCCTGTTGTTGAAGCCCAAGGTAAGGGAGGTGTATTAGCCGAGGGACTTGTATTAGTGAAGGTGTATCCTCCTAGGGTGGAGCAGGCGTGTGGGGAATAAGGGTCTGTGTGTTGTGGGTATAAGTGGTTCTTCGGATAAAATATCCTTTCTATTTCTTTGTGAAACTTCCTTGTTGTCCTTGCCAAGCCTAGAATTCCCTTTCCCGGTGGATTTTAGTCCCAGCTCGGGGGTGACCTATTGTTGAGAGTGATGAGCAACACGGTCTAAGGCTGGGAGGTTCATGGAAGGTATACACGTAGTTGGTTTATTTACTCGGGCTAAAAGATAAGTATCATTATTGTTCTTAATTATGTATTTTATGTATGTTTTATGATGCTTGAATGTTATCATGTATTGTGTTGCACGTGAATTTAGTGTTAATCTTGTTTGAATCTGAACTAGTAGTAGTAATTATGTGTTTATCGTGATTAAGTGTTTTAAATTCATAAAAATGAATATATATCATCTAAGTTTATATTTCGCATGGTAGCATTACCCGATCTTTGGAGGGTCAGGGATGTTAAAATATGGTATCAGAGCATGGTTACAACACTGAGCCTAGATGGGGCATGTTAGTGGTTAATGATACAAAGATTTCAGAGTGAATAGTTGTCGAAATGGACAAAATTTGAGGTTCAGAGTGTCCCTATGTGCAAGGAGTGCGTTGACAGAGTCTTTCACTCAAAAATCTTAGGATAAATAGATTGAGTTTTCTCGTGAAGGGACGCAAATATCTGTTGCAAGGAGTGCACAGATCCGAAAGTCAACTGAGGGTCGAACCAACCCTCTAAGGAGAAATGAGTTCGAGAAACGAAGCTCAAGAGGAGGAGCGACAACAGTCATCAGATATGTTGTTGGAAGGACTCTGGACCATTAGATCTGTGTCCAGGAAAGAAAAGTAAAATCACTTCAGAGGATTTCAAGTGTGGAATGTGGCAAACTCTTGAAGTCCCGAAGGCCGAAGTAGATCGCAACCGTCCATTGCGAAGGACACGCGTCAAGAGATCATGTACTTTGGGTGGAATTACTTCGTGAGGAGGCAAGTGTTGTGAGTTTGAAACTCCCAAAGCCCGAAGTGTCGAAGTCACTGATCATGAAGGAGGACACGTGTCGGTAGATCGTGAACTCTGGGGGGAAGCGCTGTGGGCAAAAGCGAGTGTAGAGGAGTCGAAACTCCCGAAGTCTAAATCTTCAAAGCCTGAAGAGCCAAAGTGGTGAGTCATGAGGATGTCACCTGGAGGTGATGTGGACACATGCGATGTGTGCCACGTGTCAATGGATTTCGAACCCATGGAAGATTAATATGGCATTTAGAATGTGACACGTGTCACCCATCTGAATGGGCCATGTATCAACTGCTAATATTCCACCTTGTGGCATCCTGTATGAGCAGGGTTAGTGGGGCCCGAGGTTACATAACATAGTTAAAGGTCGGAGGACCCATAGTAGCGTTGATAATGATGCATCAAGATGAACAGACATAAGGCATTGCGGGGACCCAAGTTGCATGCAAGCTAATTCTCCAAGGTGGTCCCGCAATCCAAACCACGATTTCACCAAGGGGTTACATGTCAGGGTCAGAAGAATTGCGGGATGAAAGGTGGGTTAATCCAAACCACTGTTTCATGCCCCCGTAATTGGAAAACGTTAAGTGATGTAACGTAATGATGTCACCAAAGGTGATTGGGAATGTTTGGAGATTAACAATTCGGATGCTCGGAGGCGAGATCCTCCGAAGCTCCAAAGTCTCGGAACTCAGACACCTGAGGTTCCATATTAAGTGTCAATCATTGGATGTTGAGTAGACATGGATAGTTGGTGTGTTTTCGATAACTCAGAACTCCGAGTGATTGTTGTGTTGTGCTTTGAAAATTTCTGAAGCCAAAGGCCCGAGAAAGCACCTTTTGACTTAGCGCTTGGTCATGGCCCGGGATAACATGGGTTGGGGGCTGAGAGAAAGGGGTTAGTGCCAAAAATTTATTACATTGTAGAGAAGAGATCAGAAAGAAAATGAAATCTGAACGTTTTCTTAAATCAGATTGGTTTATGAATGTTGTGGAAATTGTTAAGGAATGATGGCCTAACAAATTCCGATTGACTACACATTGTGTTTTGCAGAGTTCAACAAGTGTCAAGACCACAGCGAATTACCACTGAGTGCAGAGAAATGGAGGAGGCATAGAATGATTCCAGTTCAGAGAATGAAGTAAAAGGAATGGATGTCCATTTAGGATTGGAAGAATCGAACTCCAATGGGCATGGAGAAGAGATGGATAAGGAAGGTAATATGATGAAAATCATTGAATGATTGTAGAAAGACGCCCAGGCTCACCGAGATGATAACAGAAAGCTCATGAAATCCATAGATCAACAGGGAGAATTTAACTTAAAGTTGATGTAGAGTCTGGAAGGAATCGAAAAGAAGTTGGGTAAGGAGAGCGACTCAAGAAAAACAGGGAGTCGCAAGAACCCTGAAGGAAAATAAGATCAAGAAGCATTAGCAGGCACCATCATCACTCCCCGAAAAATTCCAATAAGGAGGCACACAGTAGTTCAAGCCCATATCCTACCAGTAAACATAGGAGATATGAAGTGGATGAACTAAAGGGTGAAATGAACAATATTAAGCCTCCTACTTTTGACAGAGAACACAAGAAATATGAAGATGTCGAGACTTGGTTGATGGGCATGAGGAAATATTTCCAATTACAGAAATATTCTTCTCATGTAGAGGGAAGAATTTCCATTTACCAACTTAAAGGAAAGGAATCCATATGGTGGGAGAAACTTGTGCAAGTATGACACGTCAGAGAGAAGAATGTTACTTGGAGGGAGTTCAAGAAGCATTTTGAAATGAAGTACTTGACTAAGAGATACTATGACATAAAGATGAAAGAGTTCTTTGAACTCAAGCTGGGCAACATGACCATTGATGAATATGAACAAAGGTTTTTGGAATTGTTAAAGTATGTTCCCTTCATCAAGGACGAGACTGTCAAAATTCAAAGGTATTTGAGTGGAATGCCATCTTCCATCAGTGAAAAGATCCAGTATGATGACCCAAAGACTATGGAAGAAACTATAAGGAGAGAAAAATGATTATATGATCAACAAAAAGAAAATCCTACTTTCCAAAAATCTTGGGAAGATAAGAAGAAGTTTAAGAGGGAGCAGAGGAGAAAGCGAATGAAACCACCATTTTTCAGGAACCGTCCTCAAGGATAGCCATCTTTTAGAGAGCCCAGGAAGGCTAAGTAGGTGGACAAATGCCAAGACAACCACCTATAGAATGTTGGGGCTGTAAACAAAATCATAGGTACAAATATTTCCCCCACAGGAATGACAAAGTGAGAACTGTCCACAATGTTCAACAGGAAGAAACAATGGAGGAGATGGGGAGTAGATTACCTAGGATCTACGCATCCATGGACAACAAGCAAGAAGAATATCAGTCGCACATGATTGAAGTGGAAGGTATGATCAACAACCATGCCTTTACTATTTTAATTGATTCAGTGGCTAGTCATAGTTATGTAGATCCTAGAGTCATGGAAAGTTTGCAATTATTGAGAAGAAAACATGGAAAATCTTGGTTAGTGTAGTTGGCTACAAGAACAAAGTGAAAGATTATGAAATTGGTTAAGTCTTATCTAGTGGACATGAATGGACTGAGAAAGAGAGCTGAATTGAACATTTTACCTTTAGGTTCTTATGACTGTCTAATTGGGATGGATTAGTTGGACCAACACCATGCCATATTGGACTTTCGTAACAAGGAATTCACTTTCCTGGATGAGGAAGGGAATCAGAGAACAGCCCAATAAATTCCCAGGGTAGTTACTGTTAGAGAAATCTCAGCAATGTAGCTGAAGAAGTGCTACAGGAAAGGCTGTCAATTATTTGAAACCCACATTGAGGAAGTACCTAAGGATAAGATGTCAAGTATTGAATACCATGGAGTACTAAAGGAATTTGAGGATGTAATCCATGAGGTACTAGGACTACCGCTAAAGAGAGATATCGACTTCTTTGTAAACCTGATGCCTGGAGCATCTCCAATGTCGAAAGATCCTTACAGAATGAGCACACCAGAGATGAAAGAACTACAATTGCAGCTTGAAGATCTCATGAAGAAGGGGTATATACACCCAAGTGTGTCACCTTGGGGAGCCTCGGTCCTGTTTGTGATTAAGAAAGATGGGACATTGAGATTGTGTATTGATTTCAAACAGTTGAACAAAGTGACTGTTAATAACAAGTATCCTCTGTCGGGGATCAATGATCTCTTTGACCAGTTGAAGGATGCCAAGATATTTTCAAAGATATATCTCAGGTCAGGGTATCATCGGGTAAGAATAAAGGATGAAGACATCAACAAGACCACCTTCATAACAAGGTATGGTCATTATAAATTCATAGTGGTGCCATTTGGGATGTCAAATGCACCCGTTGTTTTTATGTGCCTAATGAATGGTGTATTCAGGGATTATCTGACAAGTTTGTCATAGTCTTTTTGGATGACATCCTGGTGTATTCCAATTAAGAGGAAGAGAATGAACATCATCTGAAGATGGTATTGAAGGTACTAAGAGAGCACCAATTGTATGCCAAAATGAGTAAGTGCTCATTTTATCAAAAGTAGATCCATTACTTGGGACATATCATTTTAGAGGATGGGATAGTTGTAGAACCTGAGAAGATTGAGGCCATTAGAGAATGGTCAACACCTAAGAATGTGACAAAATTCAGATCTTTTATGGGTCTAGCTGGCTATTACCTAAGAATGTGACAGAAGTTAGATCCAGGATAGTTCACCCCATCACTTCCTTGCAAAGGAAGGAGAAGAAGTTTCAATGGACAAAAGAATGTGAGAAAAGATTTAAGCAATTGAAGAAAATGATAATCAGTTCTCCAATCCTGAGAATTGCAGATCCAAATGAATATTTTGTAGTATGTACATATGCATGCAAAGAAGGAATGGGAGGAGTCCTCAACCAGAATGGATTTGTGATATGTTATGAGTCCAGGAAGTTGAAAGATCACGAAAAGAACTATTCCACTCATGATTTGGAGTTGGTGGCCATTGTTCATTCTCTAAAGAAATGGAGTCATTATCTCATGGGAAGGAGGTTCAAACTGAGGATAGACCATAATGGTTTAAAGTATTTGTTTGATCAGCCAACCTTGAATGCTAGGTAGAGTAGGTGGTGGGAGGTTCTTTGTGAGTATGACTTTGATATCAAGCATATCAAAGGAAATGAAAACAAAGTGGTTGATGCACTCAACGTGAGAGTGCATGAACTACATGCTACAACCATTATCATGTACCAAACTGATATTAAGGGAATAATTTTGGAGGTTGCAAATGCAGATTTGCAGCACAGATATTTGGTAGAAAAGCTACAGCAAGGTAAGACTCTACAGAAAGTGGAAGATTATAGGTTGGGAGATGATGGAACACTCCTATACAAAAACAGATTTTATGTACCCAATGTCTAGGAATTGAAACTTATAATTTTGATAGAAATGCATAATGTGCCTTATGTTGGCACCCTGGATATCAGAAAACTGTGGCAACAGTCAAGAGCCATAACTTTTGGCCAGGTATGAAAAATGAAATTGTAGAATACATTGCCATATGTATGGAGTGTCAGAAGGTTAAAGTTGAGCACAAGCACCCAGCAGGGTTTCTATAGCCTTTACCCATCCCTGAGTGGAAGTGGGAAGTAGTGATAATGGATTTCATCACAGGATTGCCCAGAAAAGACAAGCAACATGATTCAATCATGGTGGTGGTGGAAAAGGTTACGAAAGATACCCATTTTATTCCATTAAAGACTACTCACAAGGCAGCTAATTTTTTCGATATCTTTTTGAGGGAAATAACACGATTGCACAATGTTCCCAAGACAATTGTGTCTAACAGAGACCCGAAATTCACCTCAAAGTTCTAGAAAGGGTTATTCAAGGGGTTCAGAATGAATCTGAACTTCAACACAACCTATCATCTTGAGTCTGATGGGAAGAAGAGAGGGTGAACAAAGTGATAGAAGACATGTTAAGGATGTATGTGATGGAAAAACCATCTAAATGGGAAGACTACCTACACTTGGTAGAATTCACCTACAACAATGGATATCAAGCATCACTGAAGATGAGCCCATTTGAAGCACTTTACTATAGAAAGTGCAACACTCCAGTAAAATGGGATAACCCAACTGATAGAGTAGTGGTTGGGCCAGAGTTGCTCAAGGAAATGGAAGAGGAAATGTTGAAGATTAAGTATAATTTGAAAGTTGCCCAAGACTTGTAGAAGAATTATGATGATAAGAACAAGACCCATAGAGATTTTAAAGTGGGAGAGCGTGTTTTCCTGAAAGTGAAAGCTAACAGAAGTTCCCTGAAGCCAGGGAACTGTTCCAAGTTGGCAGCCAGATTTTGTGGACCATTTGAAATCCTAGAAAGGATTGGACCAATTGCATATATGCTTGCATTGCCTACATCCATGACTGTACATAATGTGTTTCATATTTTATTGCTTAAGAAATATATACCTGATGATACTCATGTAATTGATTGGAATGTGATTAAGGAGGAGCAAGAAGGCGTCTTGCAGGTGCATCCAATGCGTATACTGGACCGGAAAAGAAAGCAGATCCAGAATCGATCCATAGGGTTTGTAAAAGTCCAGTGGACCTGGTATGGTCCTGAGGACGCAACATGGGAGCATGAATATGCTATGTGGTTAGAGTACCCACATCATTTTAAAGATTTTGGAAATCTTTCTGTTCTTTTCTAAATAAGTTGCACTGAGGACAATGCAAAAACAAGGGGAGGGGATTGTAATACCCCAAGGCCGAGCCCCTACTGAATCATAATTTTTCTTATAGGCTACTGTGTCGAATGATTATAAGATAAGAGACTTATGTTTTTATTAAGTTGGTCAGCTAGATGCCAAGGCTGGGAGTACGGTTTTTTGTATATGTAATTATGCAGATCATTATTAATAAAATATAAACAATGTTGCATGTAGACCGACCACAAAGAAGAGTTATGGGGGACTAAGCTCCACTAGGTAGGGTAAGGAAAGGGGGGCTAAGTATTTGTGCCTAGGGGCTAAGCTAGGGGGATTACCTCTAGAGGAATAATGGGTAAAATCATGAAGATGGGTAACACTTTTGTTTGTTTTATGAGATAAAAATTTGTATTTTCACAAGTTCTTCAACTTCCGGCATACAAAAGTATTTTTTTAATTCAGAATTTCACTTTACAGTAAAAACAAAACTTGTGAAGAATTTCGTTAGCTTTCCAATGACTACTTTTCCAATTTGTTTTATTAAGATTTGATATGTCAATTTGAAAATTGTTTAACAATATGTTCCTTAAACATGAAAGGAATGATAATGAGTTATTTTTTCCCACAACAATGTATCTATTATTAAAATTATGTTTTTAAGAAACCAAATATACTGCAACAATCTAAAGAGACTCTATCTTATTATGACTATAATTTTGAATGTAACGGATGAATATTATAATTTCTAGAATTTTTTTAAGTTGACCAAGCTGAAAAAGTTGCAGATTTTAAACACATGTTTTCCCACACCTTGTATCTATCTTAATTTTTACTTAAAAGTAAAATCTAAATATACCCTTTTGAAAAGAACAGTTTAAGGATTATGAATATAAATTTTTCTAAATTTTTCGCTTTCACTGAATCATAATGTCCGCTGAAAATATTATGCAGTGATTTAAAAATAAATTCCACATCCATTTTAGGATGATAACAATAACTAATACATTTAACTCAAAACTTTTGGACTCTAAGCCATTGTTTTAAGATAGATCACTTCGTACCTGCAATTCAAACCTGAAAACAAAAACAGAATTCAACAATTAAAAATTTACAATTCAAACATGCGAAATAAAATATAATTCAAAAATTGTGATTAAAACAAAATTGACATACATACGCCCGCACGGGTGTAGAAGGATTGGCAAGTGTCGTGTAAATGGAAGGAAATTTGT
>JASDQU010187681.1:15791-30696 GCA_032191745.1 Picea mariana
TACTAGAAGGAGACTCAAAGCTCCTCATTTATCACCTGGATGAGCAAGAAAGTAGCAAGCCTTGGGCACGCCATGAGAACTTGCTTGAAGTGTAGCCTAGAGTTTCAAATTCCAGCATGTCAAACATATTGCTAACCAAATGGTGGACTAGATGGTAAATAAGGCCATTTATATATAGAAAAGGGATGGAGTGGCTAACATAGTTCATAATGGGATTATGGAGGCTACTAATTGGAAGAGAAACCTATAAAGGATTATGGAAACCAAACCCACATGGAACTATATGAGGATCACAAGTGTTGAAAGATTAGACATAAAATACCTGGACAAGGCCCTTCACAATATTAATGACGATAAAATGTTTCCAAGGAATATTCAAGGAGCAATCTCTTCGCTTGTGCAACCAATGAGGAGGGAATTGACAAAGAAGACAATCCTAGGCGACAAATGATCTCGAGGGATTGGATTACAATGAGGGTGGTGTGATTCATAATGTGACCCTTCATTGTGAAATGCTTTGGAAGTAAGAAGGCATAATCAACATAGAGGGGAACCGATATAACTTTGGACTAAGCTTTGTGAATGTTATAAATAGGAGAGTCTCATCTCTTGAACTTCGGTCAAATTTTTCTTTTGTGCTTATTTCCAATTTATGTCTAGAAGATAGCAAAGACTGATAATTTTGGTTACCTATACATTAAATAGAGATAAATTTTGGAAAGTTTGATTCGTCTTTTACTTATATGTACCCAAGAAAGCAACAACAAAACATCTAGATGATAATGTCTATGGTTTGTATATTTCAATCTCATAATGAACTCCATGAACTATTATATAACCATGTCACCTTTGGGTGAATGCCAATAAAACGTCTAGATGACAGTGTGTATGGTTTGTATATTTTAATCTCATAATGAACTATGTGAACTATTATATAATCATGTCACCTTTGGGTCAATGCTCTTATGAACATGACTTCCTTTTTCCAACCAAAAAAATCACATCAAGAGAGGGGGAAGAGAGCAAAAATGTTTTAATATGAATATTGTTTCTTTACAAATGTTCATCTCTTATATGGCCATAGAGAAGTCCTGACGTTGAGGCTGTGGTCTCCACAGAGCTCTCCATGGGAAATGTGCAAAGGCCTTCCTGCCCTAGAGTTCAATCCAATCTACAGCAGCTACTCCATTTGGACTACTATACTATATTGCATATCCACGTGACATGGTCATATATGATGTCACATGTCTAACTAAGCTAAGAAGAGCTAGCTCTAGTGTCCTCTCCTTTGCCTCTAGGATATAAGACCTAGTAAACCTTACAACCTACAGACCGATACGCAACCATATCTACGTTTTTACTATGCATCTCTACGTGGTTCATATATGATGTTTCCATCTCTACCAGGACACATATATATAAAGATTACTATATATGTGAGTATTTATAAAGCATGGAAATAAATGCATTATCATTTTTTAGCCATCATATGCATTTTTCATGAAGTGCAAAGTAGGATATCAAATTTGAAGCCCTCTCACGTGTGTGGTTGATGGTAAATTCATCAAATGAGCCTAATACAACCTAATTTAGATGTCTTAATCGGTTGAACCATACACGTAAGTGATGTTGCCTATAGGGAAGCCATAGGTCACGTGTCCAAATTTGGTTGAGTCCCTTAGAATTACCAATTACTATTATGGATGACAGTTAACTCACCCTCCATTCAGATATAACAGGGTGAGGGGGAGATCCCGTGGAGTTTCCCTCCCTTGGAAAAAATAGAAGAATTGAGTACTGACCTAACTTGGAAAGTGAATTCCTACTTCACACTTCAAAAAACAACGAACATAATGGCTAAAAACTTATAATAAAATAGAAGGATTGAGTACTAACCTAACTTGAAAATTGAATTCCTATTACGCACTTCAAAAAACAATGGATATAATGGCTAAAAACTTATAATGCACTTTATGTGTAGCAGATTTATAAATGAATGTAACACTTGTACATATACAATATTAATATCAATTCATTTTTACTTTACATATTTTTTTATGACCAACAATTTTAACTCCACAATAAAGAAGACATATCCTATAAATAATTACTTGTTATTATTAGTCCATGTCGTAGGCATAGAGGGACTATAGCGATCGATAATTTGTTGACTACATATTAGTTTGTCCTTTGACTATAAATATTTGCATAATACCTATTGTTGGAGCTAGGGAATTAAAAACATATATTTTTATATAATAAAAAGTACCATATATGTATTGATCTGATTAGATAAGAGATTGGAGGTCTTGTTGCCGGCTTCGCTATTCCCAATGTTTTATATAGCAACATATCCAAACTTTTTATTGTATACAATCTTTTTGAATAATATATTTTTCCCATGTATTGCTTGAAGGTGGATTAATGCTAGCATTAGTTCGAATGTTTGTATTAGCATTTTCTGCTAGCTGAATATATCCCTAAGTTTTTATTTGTACTAATCATATTGAAATGTTTTGATATCCAAGCTTTATAGTGATTGAGAATTCCAAAGTTTATAACATCCTTGCCACATGTATCTGTATTGAAATGTATTGACACTTTTTTCGAGATGCTCCAATAGGCCTGACAGCTTAAGTGTTTACATGACGCGAGGTCCTCCAACAGGCCTGACAACTTAAATATTTGCATACTGCGAGGTCCTTAGACAGCCTGACAGCCTTAAATGTTTATCTAAATACGCTTCTCGAAGTACATTTTTCCTCGAAATTTTCCATACAATGTTGCAGTGATTTTGTACAATGTTGTTGTCCACCGCCAGTTGAATAGGCATTGTATGTTTCATCCTTCTTCTACCTTTCCAATGGAATTTCATTATCGTTGAAGCTACATACATTGTTTATTGGTTCGGTGAGTGCTTCTTCTTCGTTGGTTCTTCGGTTGCTGCTTGTTGTTGTTTCGTTCGCGATTCGACCTGCGCTTCTGCATTTCATCGTTTCGGAGTAAGTTTCCATGCCATAGTTTCATTTTCTATTCCTTGTTTGTTGTTCAATGTTTGCAGTTTGCAAGTAAGAATGTTTGCTTATTTGTAGTGGCATGGTCGTCCTATGTTTTCGCTTCCTTCGGTGCTTCGGTTGCAGTTTCGTAATCGTTGGAGATACATATGTTGTTTACTGGTTCGGTGGTTCTTGTTGGTTCGTTGGTTCGTTGGTTGTTGGTTGTGTTTGTTTGGCTCAAGTTTATGCTTTGGGGCCCTAGGGGTGTAGTTCGGCATGTTCGTGCTTTCTCATTGGTTTGGTGCTTGTTGTTTTCTTTTGTTTGATTCGGCCTTGCAGGGTTGGGGTCTAGCGCCGGTGGTTCGAGTTGTTTTTTTTTTTGGATTATTGTTGCTTTCGGGGCGCTTTACGGTGTTCAACCCCTGCACCCACGAGTCAACATACAGTTGTGTTATTTTCCCTGTCTACCGAGGTCGATATGTTCTGTTGTGAGATTTTGCTAGTGCTTCAATGCTGGCATGCAAGAAAATAGTTGCATGCAAAATTGTTCGAATTACATGTGAAATTGTGATATCTGTTGTTTTTTGTTAGAATAAAGCACATGCAGGTTACATTTATAAACCATGTATGGTCAAATGTGCCCATATGACATTACATGTTCATTGTCCTCTACACATACAAGTGTGTGAACGATACAATTTGTGTTGTACTTGAGATATGATATGTACAACAAAGATTCTGCAAGATTATATTTCGATGTCTGGAAGCATGTCTGGGTAGTTTGCCACGTAAAACCAAAATCTTGTATCGTGGGCACAACAGTCTATGTAGAGGATAAAGAACATGTATTTCCATCGGTGGAAGCATATCTGGATAACCAAAAATCGTTTAGCTACAACCATGAAATTTCATGATATTTTGTGGCTTGTACTATATTTTGGGCAGGGAAAAAAAATTACACATTTACAGCTATGGATGGAGAAGCACAAAGGTTCATGTTTCTGCCTATCTTTTAGATTGTTCATTGAGTCTCTTTTACTGTATGTACATATTGCTTGTTCTCCGGTGCATACCAACTTCCATTCATGTTCATTGTATTTTGTGCATTCCCACATTCAAACAAACAAAATAGCTAGAGAAAACGACAGAGTCTTGTCTGCATCGGTTGAAGAGGATATAGAAAGGTGCATGCTTGTACTGTTATTTCATATTGCGTTGTTTTGTATTTCATTTATTGTCTGTATATGTGTTCGCCTCATTTATTATATGTACATGTTGTGTGCCTTCCTACATGGTAACTTATTTTCATTACATGCCTTCTTTCATACTAACCTGTTTCATGTTCGTTGTGTTTTCGCTGCATTGCTACATTTAAACAAACAAAATGGTTGGAGATGATGATGGGTTCTTTCGCGGGTAAATAGCCTTGTTTCTCTTTCTTTTACATGTCTGTCTTCATTATAAGTTATCTTCATTACATGCCTTCCTACATACTAACCTACTTCATGTTCGTTGTGTTTTCGTTGCATTGTTGCATTTAAACAAACATAATGGTTGGAGAGGACGATGGACTCTTTGGCGGGTAAATAGAACTTTTTCTCTTTCTTTTAGATGTCTATCTTCATACTAACTTGCCTTCATGTCCATTGTATATTCAACGATGCTACCTTGGAAAAAATAGTTTGGTTGGACAAGAAGATGAATTGTTTTGTGCAACAACAGAGGGTTATGTGGTACAATCTTCTAAAAGGTATACCAACTGTGCTGGTAAATTAAATATACAAACCGGGTGGGGGCATATAATATTAGACTTGAAAACGATGGCTTGGCAGCAATGGGCCTTTCTGCCCTCCCTATTTCTACTTTTTCCATTTTCTATTATCCCTTTTATTTTCTAATTCATCTGCTTAGTGTTTTTTCCGAAAATGCCTTGGTGCATCGGTTGGTGGACTAACGATTTCACATCTATGGTCGTGCTTCTACCTTATTCCATAGTTACCCACTTTTTTCGATTGCGGGTGTCGGGCTGGCAGGTTCAAGATTGCTCCCCTGGCTTCTGGGGGTCCGCGATATACAGATTGGTTGTGGTGCCCCTCTTTCATGCCCTATTTACTGTTAAAAAAATCATATGCATACAATTTTACGGTTATTTAGTCCTTCTGATGGACAGTATACAATGCATATGCTTGTTTAGTCTCAATGTTCATCTGCACATGCTTGCATCAGAAAAAGTTAGACCAGTGACATGGGCATGAGCAGTCATTCATCCCAGACATCAGCAGATCGACAAGGCCAAAGGTAAAGATGCATACGCTATGCTCTTACTATGTTTACCAAACAAATATCTTCGGCTATATATTCATCTATGGCATGGTGAATATGTTGATGTCATCTGCAATACATGGTTTGCAGTTCACAAGAAGTATCAACAAGTACAAGTGAGACGTCGAACATGCCGCATGTTCCGTAGACTAAGAGGTGTGGTTGCAAAACTCTGGCTCCATAGTTCATCGAAGCTATGCATGTACTTATAGATTTATGCCAGTGAAAGAAGAATACAAAAAAATAAATAAATAAATGCACACTACCATTCACTTTACTTTTCTTATTAAAAAATTGTCACCGGGTCTAGAGTTGTAACATCCAAAGTACTATCAATAGACTGCTTGAACAGTCGTCGAACTGGACAAGTGTTCGTCGAGGAGATAATGGTCGTCTATAGCACCTACTTGGACAAGGAAAACAAAACTAGATCCATTATGCGTGCTGACATGACAGATAAGGAGGCCATGATGACAGTGACACTGACTATTCCTCCACAACTTGTCCAGAAACATGCAGAAAAGATATTTCCAGGTAATGGGATATCCATTACAAATTTTAATATATTGCCCAAAACAGTATATGACTGTGGTGATTGTGATCAAATTATTTTGCTCAACGAAACAAGTATTGTGCAAGAAATTTCTGTTGTTTGTTCAAAATATCGTTTCGTCCCGAACTCGACTATTAGCCAGCTTTCACAGAGCACTGATATTTACCCAATCGGAACTATTGACGCATCTGTCACATTGGCGAGAAAACTTGGATCACAACACATTCTCCATATAAAGGATGGAGAGTCAGACAACGACAAGGCAATGGTACCGCTTTTCATATTCAATTTTGTCCTTTACTTTCGCATGTGCATGTATCTCGAGTAAGTTACACAAATATTGCATTGTTCCATGTTGCAACTGCAATTGTTCGATACGTATTCAAATTTGATTTTGTCAATGGAGCAGCAATTGCATAAAGGGCATATTCCACTTATGCTCTTCAAAAATATAACAAAGAAAAGGGATGTTAGAGAAAGGATCTTTCGAACAACCCAGACAACGTTTGTAACAAAGTTGCGAGCAGATATAGTACAAGATCTAAAGAAACTAGCTAGCGCTACAACTTGTGTGCGTATACAACCACAAAATCATCCTCACTTTGCTTATACAAATAGCCTTCAACAAATTTCTATGACCTGTTTTATTTTATTTTTATTTTTTTAAGGGGAGGGGGGGTGCAGTTGTGTATTATATTGTTCAATGTATTAATTCTTATGCTCACGTTCTCAAGTTGAAGGTGTTTTAGTTGCAGCCAATGTGTACTCGACCCCCTTTGAACATGCATGTGCGAAATGCAACTCTCATGCTTATGCCTCTGCTTTGATAAGTAATAATACGATTGATTGTCTGTGATGCGGTGAAAAATGTCCATATATATATGGACATTGTGTCAATGTTTCCATTTGAACTGTGGACAACACAACCGTGCATTGTATGGTTAGGCAGCCTCTGTTACAAAATGTACTTCCTAAGTTGGCAGAATTGTCGTATGAAACGTATCTACAATAAAAGGCAAGCAGTGTCTACATGCTGCGGGACCTTCAGATACACAACAAATTCACCTTGAATGAGGACAATGCAATTTTGCATATCGACTGAAGAAGGGAAAAAAATATACATATATCAAACTCTGGCAGGAAACAAAAATACCTCATGTGTCTCTGTAATATTTCTTCAACATCCAGATGAATGTTCATCGAACTCGGCTACTTGGGATTGCATATGCATAGGATTGTTCGGTCCAAAAAATGGGAATCATGGCAGCAAACCCCATATATTCCATGGCCCCGGTTATTTTCTACTTGGAACATATACCAGATGCAAGAGAAAATGAATGCGGCAATGTCTTTTCTTTGTATATCAAATTGTTTGATGCAAAGGTCGATGCGTCCTGCTCTATAGAACCTTGTGGGAACTTGCTTGTGACCTGTTTGAAGTTTAGTTGGTTCTTGGTTGTGTGCTTCGTCTGTCAATTTGTATATCGCGAAACTCTGGCTGTTGTTTGGAGGACACAGAACAATAGAATTGAATTTTTTAGCCAACTAGCCCGCAAATCCGCCTGATAATTTCTATGGTGTTGTGACGCAAATGTAGTATGTGGCTTGTTTTAGCATTTTTCCTTAATTGATGAACTTGGTAAAATTAATCTCCTAGAATAATTTGAAATCAACGAATGTATATTATGAGAAGTGTAATTGTGTTATCATATCAACAAGAGGCCCTTAAAATTCAAATTGGTCGTTGTTTTAACATTTTTTGTTTAATCGATGAACTTGGTAAAATTAATCTCCTGGAATAATTTGAAATCAATGAATATATACTGTGTGAATTGCAATTGTGCTATCATATCAACAAGAGGCCCTTAAAATTCAAATTGTTCATTGTTATGCTTGTGGTGATAGAATTTTAAAAAACTTTCTTTTGTTTCCTTCATTTTTTTTAAAATAAGCGATTTAACATCCTTTGATAATTTTACGTAATTCAATTGTACAATATCAATATTTAATATTAATAATTTAGTATTTCAAAATAATGTTTTTAGATAATGTTAGATAAGATGATCATCTGTAAACAAACACAATCTTGAGCCCACCAGTCCTAGAGTCCTTCTGTCAATTTGTATGTCGCAGAAGTCTGAGTTTTGTTTGGAGGACACAGGACAATAGAAGTGCAATGTTGAGCCAGAGAGCCTGCAAGTCTGCCTGTCAATTTGTATATCGTGGAACTCTAGGTGCTATTTGTAAGACACAAAACAATAGAGGCTCAATTTTGAGCCCGCCAGCCTGAGAACCCACCATCCAAAAAGTGGCTAAGTATGGAATGAAGGATCCATACATGCTCTATAAAATCTCATGTCCATACTTTATAAACGTACATGTTTACTATGTATTGCTCGTTGGTCGTTGTTATGCTTGCAGTGATAGAATTTAAAAAAACTTTATTTTGTTTCCTTCATTTTTTTAAAAATAAGCGATTTAACATTCTTTGATAATTTTATGTAATTCAATTGTACAATATCAATATTTAATATTAATAATTTAGTATTTGAAAATATTTTTTTTAGATAATGTTAGATAGGATGACCATCCGTAAACAATCGCAATTTTGAGCCCGCCAGTCCTGGAGTCCTTCTATCAATTTGTATGTCGTAGAACTCCGAGTGTTGCTTGGAGGACACGGGACAATAGAAGTGCAATGTTGAGCTAGAGAGCCTGTAAGTCTGCCTGTCAATTTGTATATCGCAGAACTTTGGGTGCTATTTGTTGGACATAGAACAATAGAGGCTCAATTTTAAGCCCAAGAACCTGCGATCCAAAAAGTGGCTAAGTATGGAATGAAGGATCCGTTCATGCTCTATAAAATCTCATGTCCATACTTTAAAAAAGTACATGTTTACTATGTATTGCTCGTTTCTTGAAAAATTTCTAGGTGTGGAGGTTGGCGGATGCACGTGTTTAGATTTCCACTTACTTTTATATCACTAGCCCGACCAAATTGTCAAACTTTGTTGTCTAATTAAATTGTGCAATATCAATATTTAATATTAATCATTTAGTATTGAAAATAATGTTTTTAGATCATGTTAGATAGTTTATAGGGATTACCATCCGTAAACAATGGCAATCTTGAACCCACCAGCCATGGAGTCCGTCTGTCAATTTGTATATCGCGGAACTCCAAGTGCTGTTTGGAGGACACAGAACAATAGAAGTGCAATGTTGAGCCAGCCAACTCGCAGGTTCGCTTGTCAATTTGTATATCACGGAATTGTGGGTGTTATTTGTAGGGCGTGGAACAATAGAGGCCCAATTTTCAGCCCAAGAACCCACGATCCAAAAAGTGTCCAAGTATGGAATGCGGGATCCATACATGATCTATAAAAATTCCATGTCCATACTTTATAAGAGTACATACTTAGTATGTATTACTCATTTTTCGGAAAACTTCTAGGTGCGGAAGTTGGCGGATTCACGAATTTAGATTTCACTTACTTTTATATCACTAGCCTAACCGACCGCTTCTCCATTTGATATTGTAATAAACGAATATAAACCGGCCCAAGTCCAATTGTGCTATCACATCAACATGAGACCCTTAAAATTCAAATAGCCCACAAGTCTGCTTGTCAATTTGTATATCGCAGAAATGTGGGTGTTATTTGTAGGGCACGGAACAACAAAGGCCCAATTTTGAACCTGCCAGCCCAAGAACCCGCGATCCAAATAATGGCTAAGCATGGAATGAGGGATCCGTACATGCTCTATAAAATCTCATGTCTATAGTTTTTAGAAGTACATATTTAGTATGTATTACTCGTTTCCTCTGAATGTTGTTTGGAAGACACAAAACAATAGAAGTGCAATGTTGAGCGAGCCAGTCCACAAGTTCGCATGTCAATTTGTATATCACGGGGCTCTGGGTGCTATTTGTAGGATATGGAGCAATAGAGGCCCAATTTTGAGCCCGCCAGACTGAGAACCCGTGATCCAAAAAGTGGCCAAGTATGGAATGCAAGATCCGTACAAGCTCTATAAAAACCACATGTCCATACCTTATAAGAGTACATACTTAGTATGTATTACTCGTTTTTCAGAAAAAATCTAGCTACAGGAGTTGGCAGATTCACGACTTCAGATTTCAATTACTTTTATATCACCAGCCCGACCGACCGCTTCTCTGTTTGATATTGTAAGAAACAAATATAAACTGGCCCAAGTCCAATTGTCCTATTACACCAACAGGAGGCCCTTAAAATTCAAATAGTCTGCAAGTTCGCTTGTCAATTTGTATATCGTGAAACTCTGGGTGCTATTTGTCAGGCACGAAACAACAGAGGCCCAATTTTGAGCCCGCCAGCCCGAGAACTCGCGATCCAAAAAGTAGCTAAGTATGGAATGAGGGCTGCGTACATGCTCTATAAAATCTCATGCCCATACTTTATAAAAGTACATATTTGGTATGTACAACTCGTTTCTTGGGAAATTTTCTAGGTGTGAAACTTGACGGATACACGTGTTCAGATTTCAACTCATTTTTATATCAGCGGCTCGACCGACCTCTTGCCCGTTTCATATTATACAAAACTTTTGGAACGCAAGTTTCCGAATACGCGGGTTTTTCTTTGAAATAAGATATTTCACATCCTTTTATAATTTTATGTAATTAAATTGTACAATATCAATATTTAATATTAATACTTTAGTATTGAAAATAATGTTTTTTAGGTAGTGTTAGATAGTTGATAATGATCACCATCCGTAAACAATCACAAGCTTGAGCCCGCCAACCCTTGAGTCCATCTGTCAATTTGTATATGATGGAACTCCGAGTGCTATTTGAATGACACAAAACAATAGAAATGCAATCTTGAGCGAGTGAGCCCGCAAGTTCGTCTGTCAATTTGTATATCGCTAAACTCTTGGGTGCTATTTGTAGCTCACAGAACAATAGAGGCCCAATTTTGAGCCCGCCAGCCTGAGGAAAATTTCTTGGTAAGGAAGTTGGCAGATTCATGTATTCATATTTCACTTACTTTTATATCACCAGCCCGACTGACCGACTGCTTTGCTTCCCCGTTTCATATTGTACAAACCTTCTTATCTAATTAAATTGTACAATATCAATATTTAATATTAGTAATTTAGTATTGAAATTAATTTTTTTAGATAATATTAAATAGTTAATAGGGATTAACATCCGTAAACAATCGCACTCTTGAGGCCACTAGCCCTGGAGTCCGTCTGTCAATTTCTATATCGTGGAACTCCGAGTGTTGTTTGTATGACACAAAACAAAAGGAGTGCAATGTTGATCGAGCTAGCTCGTAGGTCCGCTGGCCAATTTGTATATCGCGAAATTCTGGATGCTATTTGTAGGCCACAAAAGAATAGATGCCCAATTTAGAGGCCGCCAGTCCGAGAACCTGCGATCCAAAAAGTGGCTAAGTATGGAATGCGAGATCCATACATGCTCTATAACATATCATGTTCATACTTTATAGTACATATTTAGTGTGTATTACTTGTTTTTCGGAAAATTTCTAGTTTCTCTTTTCTCTCTGCTTTCCCTTTCTTTACTTACTCGTTTTTCAGAAAATGTCTAGGTGCGGGATTTGGCGGATTCGCGTCTTCATATTTCCATTGTTACTTTTATATCACTAGCCCGACCGACTGCTTCCCCATTTCATATTGAACAAACTTTTTGAATCGCGGGTTCCTGCATAGGCGGGTTTAACATTGCGTTTCCATTGTTCCGCCACATGCAACTAGCACCCAGACTTCCACGATTTACAAATTAGAAAACAAACCCTCCTTCATCTCATATGCTTTCGCTTTCTGTTTTCTTGGTCCTTTTTCCCAATGTCTCATGCTTTTATATACAGAACTCGAAGTTCAACCATATACAAATTGCCCTCTCGCCATTGCGCTTCCGCTGTTCCTCTATGCACAAACAACAATCGAAATTTCACGACATACAAATTGACAACCGTTATCTGTCACTGAGATACAATATGACAATCGACCCTTCACGTCTCTTGGGTATATCTTCTGCCCTTTTTCTTTTGTAACCCACCCAACCGCTTTCCATACCTGGGTATTTCTTGGAATCGGTTTCGCGGGTTCGCGGGTGCACAAAATGTACAACGCTTCATCGTAATTTGCCATCACTATTGCCTTCATACTTGTTTCCATATATGCAATAATTAAGCTTTAATGCTAGTAGTTCATCTTGTAGGAACCGTTAAGACTGTCATTAATGTCTGGAAGTCCGGAGAAGATTTGTCATTACTACGGATTAAACTAAGATTTGTGCAGAAGTATGTTATCCTTTCCAAGTATTCATTTCAAACATGATGCAATCTGTTTTTGTGCGTCGGCGGGTTGGCGCCTTTAAGAAATTTATAATTCTTAATCTCTCTTCGCCGTCATTGCCACCTCACACTTTTTTTCTAAATATGCAATTAGTGAGTTGTAATGGCAACAACTCATTCTGCACGAACCCTAGAGATTGTCATTGATCAACGAAACGCTCGAGGAGATATTCCATTGATATGCATTAAACCATAATTTGCGGAGGGTTATATTATCCCTCCCCAATTTTCATTTCAAACATCATCTCGAGCAAACGAAATTTCTCGTTAACTTGTGGCAAAAATTCTGTCCAGATACAGTAAACACATTCAGGCATAATGGCCAGAGGTTCCACTATTCCAGGGCATATTCTTACTACTCATCTCCCTCCGCCCAGGAGCAAAAAAGGAGATGGTTTGTTGGTACACTAAGAGATATATTTCAAGCCAAAGAATTCCAAGGCAACCCAGCCTGCTCAGAGAACCTGCCCAGTTGCATTAATGACTGGCGCAGAGGTTGATGTCATGGATTCCGAGCTGGAAGAAGATGATCTGATGGGCGATGATACGACAATGGATGATGGCAATGCAGAGACTCCTCCCACTCCTGCGCAAAAATTGAAATCAACCATAACGGTCGGAACTTCTCGGCTTAGTGATGGCGGTCCTGACAACACCAAAAGGAGTTTCAGAAAAGAAATCGATGTTGAAAGCAATAGCCGCTTTGCAGCGCGAAAGTAGGAATTCCAGAGTTCCAAATTAGTCTGTTATGGGCGGAAGAGTTTCACTGTAAGGAAATGATATGTTGATGCTCCCAGAGATATATTTCAAGCCAAAAAATTATTCACTTGCGGGACTACTGCCTTGTTCTCTGGATATACAATTAACATCTTTGGGAATCAGGTCTAGAACTCTCACTGCTGCAAGGCATTTTTCTACTAGTCATCTCCTTCCACCCAGAATGGACTAATTCGGACCTCTGAAATTGCACGTGCAACCTGTGTCCCTGAATTTTTTTCGACAATGCAGAGGCGGTTTCTAGTTGTGTCCTAAGTTTCAATTAAGGGATATTTTGTTTGCCCTGCAACATTTTTCGTCTTCTTCCTCATGGGAAGCTTATGAAAACTATCAATTTCACCACAGGATGATTCATCGAGGAGAAAACTGCAAGGATCCAACATACTGTGGATCCCGTGCCTGTGTTTGTGGCAGATACGTTCAATGTTTTGGCCCGAAGAACTGGGTCCAATTTCTAAGGATAGATGTACAATACTCGATGTTTTTCTTCTTTTTTTTAATGGATTTGCTATTAAAAAAATTTGCATTGGACTCTTCGTTGTTGCTTCTTTTCTGGATTTAACACCTGTTCTCATTGGCATGGTTTAGTGCTCTTGTAGTTCTTCGATATTGTGTTTACTTAGGTTATTTTTTCTAAGATGGAACATCTAACAAATTATATGATAATGTGTCAATCCACCAACCTTTTATGCAAACACAAATTGGATTACATACGGTTTCAAACCAACGTTCAATTCTATTCGTAATGCAGATAGAACATAGCAATACCAATGTACAATCTTGCAGCAAAATCGCCATTCTTGTTTCTAGACATATAGTTATTAAGTTTTAATGCTAACAACCCATAATGAAAGAATTTTAATACTTAAGTTAATATGTTACAGTCATGGAAGAATTTATCAAGAACACAGTTACACCCACACGTTCCAATAAAATCTAATCTTCAACAAAGCATTTGTTGGCAATTAGTAGAAAATGAAGTTTAATAGTTAAGTTAATATGTTACAGTCATGGAAGAATGTATCAAGAACATATGTACACACACATGTTGCAATAAAATCTAATCTTCAACGATGCATTCGCTGACAATTAGTAGAAAATGATGGTTTTGCAACAATGGGGCTTCTTTGAAACCAATTCGCGCTTACGAAAACTTCCCTCCCCCTTTTTATTTTCCCACTCTTTTATTCCTTGTAGTTTCTCTTCCTGGTTACTTAATCATTTTTTTTCTGAAAATGCCTTGCTGCACGACTTGGCGGATTCACGCGTTTCCAACGAGCGCTTCCCCTTTCTTTAAATTTTCCCTCTATTGTTGTGTGTCCTACAAGTAGCACTTAGAGTTTCACGATATACAAATTGACAGGCAGGCTTGCGCGCTGGTTGGCTCAACATTGGACTTCTATTTTTCCATGACCACCAAACAACATTCGGAGCTCTGTGATATACAAATTGACACTCCAAGGCTGGCGGGCTCAAGATTACCTTTGTTTACGGATCGAAAAGTGCTAAAACGAGCCATACCACATTTGCGCCACAGAAGCTATATTAAAGGGCAAAGCATTTCCTCTATAGTTCCTTGTCCTGCAAACAACACCCACAGTTCCACACTATACAAATTGACAGCCGGACTTGCGGGTTGGCTAGCTAAAAAAATGCCTCAAAGTTTCGCGATATACAAATTGACAAACGAAGCATACAACCAAGAACCAAGTAAACTCGCGGATCGTATTTTTGGTAGCAAGCGCTAATTTCAAACATCATGGAATGTCATTTACGCGTCGCCAGGTTGGTATGTTTACAAAAACTTCAATCCTCGCTTCTGAGAACGAGTCTGCCTGACCGTTTCCCTATTCCATACTTTTCCACTTTCCCGGAATTCCATA
>JASDQU010187682.1:0-12267 GCA_032191745.1 Picea mariana
TAAGACAAAATGATACAAGTCAATATGATACATCATGTCCAAACGATATAAGTCAACATGAAACATGTCAAAATGATACAACTCAATAATATGGTACTGGAGGTCGTGAAAATGATACATATGATAGTAACCATGAAAAGAAGCATTATAAAAATATATCAAAAATTATCCATGATGTATTTTATATGATAATGAATGTCATTGGTTGCTACCAGCAACTACCTCAACATCATCATCATCGTCGTGATCATGATCATCATGATAGTCATCATCATCATCGACATCGGAAATGGCATCATTGTCATTTGTATCTATGTCATCATGAGCATCATCTTCCATCCCAGCATCAGAACCAACATCATGATCTAGATCTATTTGTTGAGGATGATCTGGATCTTCTAGAAGATCCTTGTTCTGCAAAAACAAACATTTATAATGAAAATTTATTGTTTATTTCACGCAATAATTATTTTCTATGTTATATATCTAATATTACAACATATGAAAAGAAATGATAATCATATTACATAATACCAAAGTGCACATACAATAATAAAATATCAAATAAGTTACAGGTAAGATGTCATTCCAATGATGTAAAACATTCAACAATTCTAATAAACATTAGTAAAGATCATAAAAAAAATGTTATTCCTAGCCTTGCCTTGACATACCATGCCTTGCATTGACATGCATTTCCTTGGCATGACATGCCTTTCCTTGACATGTCATACATGTTATCGCACAATTTGTGCTTGTCCAAAAGGGAAAGGTTAAAGGATGGCAAATTGGGGTAAAAGAAGGTTGTCCTATCATTGTCACCTTAATAAGACACCTCTTTCTATTTAGGGATGAAATCCCAGAGGAGATGTGCCCGGTGAATTGGGGTTTTGAGAAGGAAAAGGTTGAAGTATCAAGAAAATATATCCTCTCTCACAAGTCACACCAATCAGAAAGTCCCAAAGTTTTAGCAAATGAAGCAATGATATTCTTAAGTGTACCTGCCCAGAACAAAGCAACAAGAAAACACTATTTTTGCAAGTACAATTGATTTTAGTGCTTCATAAAACCTTGGACTTGTCAATGAAATAAATAAGTTGATTTGAGATGAAGCAAACATAAATCTATAACAACAATGTATATAAGATGATATATTCACAATCAATGCCTTAAATAAGCTTCAAAATGACCTAAAATGATAATCTAACAATAGCAATATACTAGCACTTGTCGGAAGCTAATGAGGCAATGTACAAATCAACATTTGTAATTGATTTTAAGAGATTTTACTACTGTAATAATTGGTTGTATCTTAATTTTGTAACAGCAACAATAATGTCAGTAGATTAGTCTAATCTAGGGTTAGGAAAGGTTAGTAAATAGCTTGAGCTAGAATTTTTAAGGGTTGTTCTCATCAATAGATCAAACATAAGGTCTAGATCAGTGTATTTAGGGATAATGGAGTCAAGAGGGATGATGGTTGAGGTGTTGGTAACCCAAGGCCTCAATCAACAAACCCTAGAAGGAAAACGACTACAAAGAAGTAGGTAACCCTAGGCCCTAGTGGTTTTCCTTCTTCTTTAGCTCAAGCTTGAAGTAAATGAAGGCTTGATGAAGAAAATGATGCTAGATTGATACAATGGTAGGGATCTAAGAACAATGCTTCAAAGGAGGTTTTCTAGCAAAATCTAGTAGGTGAAAAGCTATTAAGACAAGGACAATAACATGTGCTTGATCTCCTAGGGTTTTAAGCTAGAAATTTCATAATCTTAGTAAAATGCAAAGTAAATGCACTATAACCATTCAAAATAAAGAATAATTGTAGAAATTCACTTACATTCATTAAGAATAATCTAGTCAATAGCCTAGTTGAAGACTTTCCACCAAGAAAATGCCAAAAAATACCAAAACAAACCTCCTCCAAGAGTTGTGCACCACTTAATTTCAGGCAATAAACCCTAAGGGAGAAGAGTTTCGGACCTCACTTGTGTGAGTGAAAGAAAGATCCTAAAATACAAGGGAAAAATCCCTTATTTATAGAATCAAAATGACCTTTAATTACAAAATTAGGTCAAAAAGGATGACATGGCCAGTTTACATGAGAAAATCCAATTTTACATAAATTTGTCAAATAAAACTCTAAATTAATCTTTTTAGGGTGACTTAATGCCCCTCCTAGGGTGACGTTAGCCTCATTGTTGGAACATTAGCCCTCCATGTGGAATGTTGGGGATCAAAACCCCTCTGGAACTGCCACACGTGTCAACCAATGTCATCCTCAAGCTGGATGCCTCAACTGGGTGACGTAAAGGCTCTAAATGATGAAGTCAAGTGCCTTCAAGGGCCAACATCATCGTGGGAGGGTAAGACCCCGCTAGGTTTAGGCCTGTCAGGCTGTCTCTGCCAGAATGTCCTCCTCTCTCTTCAGTGCAAGCCTATGGTATATGTATTTCCCTTGTTGGGGTCTCAACATCCATCTGGTGGGATTTTATCCCTATGGAGGTCTGAGATAACCATCTCCCCATATGTACCTTTCCATCGCACATGGTCCTATAGAAACAAAAATTACACCCTCCATGGGATTATAAGTCATAGGTATCATAGCAATGTCAATCACATCTAATAATCAAGCTATCCAAACATGTGCATAAAACCCCCATTTCCTAGACAAGTGCTCAAAGACGTTATGTTATTCTACAAAACAGTTTTGGAGAGGGTTTCGGGGAATCCAATTGGGCTAATTCTCCTTGGATGTGGTATTTTTCGAGATGAAGACCAATATAGGTCATGTAAGTGCATGAGATGGTATGGGATGTTTGGGAAAGGGATACAGTGATGATAGGGAAATGTAGGGCTTACATGTGGGTGCCTCTAAAGAGGGTGAGTTGCACCCTGTCATGGATGCAAATGTTTCCAAGCCTATTCAATTCCTTTTTACCCTTTTATATTATTTATTTTTCTTTCAAGAGAATAAATGGGGGACACTTCCCTGGCATGGTGATAGTGTTACCAACAAGCATTCCATAGAGATGAGAAGGTTGGCTCGTGATGAGACCCCCTTTCTCTTGGCTATTCCACCAAGAGCCACTACCCTGGTGTGGTGACCAGATGAATGGTAGTGTCATACCACTACATTCCCATGGAACTAATAGGTTGTCTCATGATGAGACCCCCTATCCTCCAACTAGGTCTTGATTTTATTTATTTTATGGGTCCCTCCTTTTTCTTACTGAGAATCCTTTTATTGCTTTCTCAGGGATCCTTGGGTGAAGCATATGAAGGTCTTGATCCTTTGTATTTTATATTTTTCCATCTACTTTTAGCCTCTGGACCTTTATCCCCTTCTCACCATAAGGCAAGGTACAACCCTTTTCTAGCTTGGCAAACCCAATGCTCGAACCAATGCAGGGGATAGATGAGAGGGAATATGATGAAAAGTGATAAGTATGGTGGGAATGGATGATGACCTTTCATGAACCCACCCAATGGAAACTCACTCCTAAGGGAACCAACTTGCTATGGCAGTTTTCCATCCCCCCAAATATGGGCAAGTCAAAAGGCATAAATTCCAAGCACACATCATGAATCAAAAGAGAATTAAATGCACATATTCAAATGTTTTGAGAATTAGAGTGACACATACCATGATACTCAGACTCATTACCTCATGGAACAAGACCCACTTCTATTGAAGGACCAGGCCGATGGGATGGATTTTGTTGTTGCTGACAGGATGGAGGTACTGAAGAAGAAAGATGGGCCCTCCAGGGCCAGGCTCAAGTCAATATGGCTCTCAGTACTCCATGTCTAGGACCTGTGGGCCTCGAGACATAATCTATTTACTTATCCCTAGGCTAGGGGATAACAATGCCTAGCCTTTACATGACTTTCCTTGAAAATCCATTCCTTGCCTTGATATCCCATGCCTCATCTTGTGTTGACGTGTCTTGCCTTTCCTTGACATTCCTTGCCTTGCCTTGCCTTTCCCTGACATGCCATGCCTTTCCTTGACATTCCATGCCTAGCCTTTCCATGTCTTTCCTTGATAAGACATTCCTTGCCTTGACATGTATTTCCTTTCTTTGACATGCCATGACTTGTCTTGCCTTGACATGCCATGCCTTTCCTTGACATTCCTTTCCTTGCCTTGCCTTGACTTTCCTTGCCATTACTTTCCTTGACAAGCCATGCATTGTCTTGCCTTGCCATGCCTTGCCTTGACATGTATTTCCTTGCCTTGACATGCCTTGCCTTGAAAAGTCATGCCTTTCCTTGACAAGTCATGCCTTTCCTTGACATGTATTTCATTTCCTTGACATGTCATGCCTTTCCTCGACAAGCCTTACCTTTCCTTGACAGTCCATGCCTTGCCTTGATATTCCTTTCCTTGCATTGACTTGCCTTTCCATGCCTTTCCCTGACATGCCTTGCCTTGAATTAACATGTCTTTCCTTGACATACCTTGCCTTGCATTGATATGCCATGCCTTGCACTGCCATGCATTTCCTTGACATGTCATGCCTTGCATTGACATGCCTTTCCTTGACATGTCGTTTCTTGCCTTTCCTTGACCTTCCATTCCTTTCCTTGACATGTCTTTCCTTTCCTTGTCTTGACAAGCCATGCCTTTCCTTGACATGTCTTACCTTGCCTTGACGTGCCATGTTTTTCCATGCATTTTCATGCCTTACCATGACTTTCCTTGCAATGCCTTGCCTTGCCATGAATTCCCTTGCCTTTCCATGTCTTTCCTTGACATGCTATGCCTTGCCTTTACATTCCTTTCCTTGACTTTCCCTGAAATTCCTTTCCTTGAATTAACATGTTTTTCCTTTATAGACTTTTCCTTGCCTTGACTTGCCATTCCTTTCCTTGAGATTACATGCCTTCCCTTGCCTTGAAATGTTATGCCTATCTTGTCCATTCTTTGCCTTGATAAGCTATGCCTTGCCTTGGAATGTATTTCCTTTCCTTTCCATGCCTGGCCTTGCTTTGGCATGCTTTGCCTTGACATACAATGCCTTGCCTTGGAATGTATTTCCTTTCCTTTCCATGCCTTGCCTTGCTTTGGCATGCTTTGCCTTGACATACAATGCCTTGCCTTGACGTTCCTTGCCTTTCCTTGCCATGTCTTTCCCTGACATGTCTTGCCTTGAATTAGCATGTCGTTCCTTGACAGACCTTGCCTTGGCTTGACATGCCATTCCTTGCATTGACATGCCTTTCCTTGACATGCAATGCATTTCTTTGACATGTCATTCCTTTCCTTGCCTTGACATTCCATGCTTAGCCTAGCCATCCCTTGCCTTGACAAGCCATGTCTTGCTTTGACATGTCCTGCCTTACCTTGCCTTGACAAGCCATGCCTTACCTTGACATGTCTTACCTTTCCTTGACATGCCATGGGTTGTCATGCCTTACCATGACTTACCTTGCAATGCCTTTCCTTGCCATGTGTTAGCGTTGTCATTTTTTCAGTTAGAGTCAGTCTTAGACAAGTCATGGTCTATGTGTCAAAGCGTGTGAGGTCAAGTACTAAACAACGAATGGGTCGAAGTTAGAAAGTGGTCGGTTTGGCCTCTGGATTCGGGAAGGGACGTCAGAATCAAACATGTGTAAATGATAAAAGTATTTTCCCAAAAGGTCGGGTCTTGTCAGAAGAGGATATTTTACATGCCAAAGGTCAAAGAAAGTTGTTATAATAAAGGTCACATCGGCATATATAACGACCATCATCACCTCATTATGAATTCATAAAGGATAAGAAATCACGACGCTCATGTCATGTATACTCTGCATCTCTTATCATCTGTACTTTACACACTATGAAGTGTAACCATCGCATGAGTGTGCTACACAAATCTTTGGTCTACTTCAAAACTTCTCGTCACCATGGATTCAGTGTCCCCTGCCATGATTCCATTCCTCACTCATTCAGTTATAAATCCCAGTCTCTCTGCATGTATTCTATTTATGATTCGAGTTTATGCGTCGTCTGTAACTTTTTTTGCAAGCCCTGAGTTTTTCATTGCGGGAAATTTGATTTCCATCAGCTATTGTTACACATTATTTCCATCATCCCTATGACTGTTAATGGTGTAAACCTATCTGTATTCTTTAGAGGGGTCAGTGGCCTAAGTTCTTGAAGAAAGAAAGGAGAACAACTTTTTCCGAGAAAAGAAGTTTCATTTTCCTTTGTAAAAACCCTATAAAAAGGGAAGTTCGCAGGCTGCATTATAGCTAGGGTGCGAGAATGTCTGATTCTCACAGGATACATCATAGATAGGTCACGAGGAGTTCGCAGTCTTCTCTATAGGCAAGGTGCGAGAATGCTTACACATGGGAAAAACGAGTGTTTTCTCGAATCTTCTAGAAGGAGAAACTTCCATGGTGAGGTGGCATCCAAATGGTTTGGATCTTACTCGCTATCATGATTTAGTGGGATCATCCTAAACTCCTCACCTTATCCTCTTCAGCTTATAAAAAGAAAGGAGCTCTCATGGACAAGGGCAAAGTTGGATTTGGCATGGAATTATTAGCTTGGTTGGAGTGTCTTTGAGTTTTTCCTTTGTCAAGATAGATTGCGAATATTATCAGATCTATACTTTGAGAATTCATGGAGTGGAAGTGTGTAGGGAACGAAGGATAGTTGGAAGGGACCTTACGACATCAAGGACATGGTTGTAATCTCTCTTTCACATTTAATATGATACAGTAATATGATTCTTTCCTATAAAGCTTGTTGTGTTTTATTGTATGATTCCTTAATCACATACATAGGTTTATATTGAGTTTATGCTATTGCTATCACTTTGGTTGGTTGCATTCTTTTGCAGGTTCATCATTTTATGAGCGTTGGAATGGAGCTAGGATGGTGATGGTGAGAGGAAGCATTGTTTAAACTGTATGTCACCCATCCCTCTTTAGTTAGTAAATTCAATATCTAAAACTTAAGGAAAGCGTCATGTTCTGGTGTGTTTTGTTTTAGATCTAGGTGGATCTAGGGAGATCAATTAGTGTCCGCACCTACCGATTTATCCAATAACAAAATTGGTGACTCCACTGAGGAACAGATTGTTTCCTAGTTAGTCTAGTTTCCCTTGCTTTGATTGCTTGATTTGTGGTCTCTGAGTCTGTGGGAGATCCATCCAGACACTCTGGATCTGAAAGTTCACTCAAAATTTTTGTCATTTTTCCAATTTTTTCTTGAGTACAAACCTTCTCACACTGTACCTCTTTGTGGCCTGCAAGAATCATTGATGTTCACACCCTACTGTTCAGTTCAGTGCGACCTTCTCATGCCATGCCTATATCTAGACTGTGAGAATCCCTAATTCTCACATTGTACCCCACTACCAGGCTGTGAACTCATTTGTAAAAGTTTTGGATTGGGTCTTCCTGTCTTTTTGATGCCCAGTTTTTCTTTGATCAGCTGGATTGAACTTTTGGAGCCTATATTGATCTGTTTACATTCTGCTTGACATTCTTTGAGTTTCTTTTAACCATCTTTTCTTCTTTTGGTTTTGAAGGATTGGTCTCTTGCTTTGAGTGTCTTTCAATTACAAAGCATGTGTTTTCTTTAGAATTGTTTAGAGAAAGATCAGATTTCTTCTGAATAGTTCACTTTAAAAGAAAACTTTTAGTTTGGGTTTCTTTGTTTTAAGAAAGTTCATTATTGCTTTTAGTGAAATTTTTTAAACAAAAATATTTAATTTCTTGTTTTATATTAGATTGGGGGCATCATTGCATTTGAAGTAGAGAAATTGCATTGGTGTACAGTACATTTTTCTCATTTCTTGAGAATCTTTATATTGATGAGTTTAATAAGTTTTGGGACATCGTGCATATGGGAATGATAAATGTTTTATCCTTCTCGTAGCATAGCTTTCATCGAAATGAAAAGATTTAATCTTCATATCTTTGCATAATTTTTGAGTCGGTCAAAACACCATATTGTCCACGCCATTTTCGTCTTGAGTGACAACAGCCATAAAATAAAGCGCTTATAAAAGCTGATTAGACATTTTTTATGCTTTATGATAGCAAACCTACATTAGAATAGTTGTAGGGATTTGGAATAGGTGTAAAAGATAACTTTCCAAAGTTGCAAACAAGCATAGAATCTTGAGTTAGGGAGTGGTTAAATCCACTTATTACATTTTGTCCTGGGAAGCCCTTCTAACACGAGGGTCAATCACGAGGTCGAATTGAGACTGGCAGAGTTACTCACCCTACTTTGTTGGTCTTGGTGTAGAGGTTGCACGTATTATGGGGGTCGCTTGAAAGGTATACCCACAATGATGAGTGGAAGCCTTTCAAGTTGATTTCGGGCTATATACCCTACCCTTGCGCATGGATCAGACTGTCGACTATTTCCCCAGGCATCACTGTAGTGATTGGTAACCTTAGTAGCCTATCTCTCTAGGTTCTTCACACGAGATGACTATGGAGGGGAAAGTCTTCATGGTACCTGGAATCGACATTGGCCAAACTCACTCAAGCTCCTTGGAGGGTATACCCATGATTATGTATGGGAGCTTGAACCAGGGTGTAATTCCGTTAAGCAGGTCGTCAACATAACTTGTCCACCTGCTCTATCTCAACCCCTTCTTACTTTGTTCCCGCGACGTTGGATTTCATCACCAACTAGTGTGCTCATTGTGACAAGGTTTTGTTTACTTGCTTGCTTACCAGATTTTTAGCGTGTGTTGTTTGTTTTCCCTAGCAGACTCTAGGTTGGATTTGTTTTATATGGCGACAGTTCCCAAAATGACCAATGAAGGAACCCCTGCTCTAGGGGAACCTTTTGTTTTTCCTTCTTATGGAAACATTGGTCCTCCTCACATCGCTACTTTGAGCCTTCCAGGTCTCACTATTGGATTGTCAGTGTGGTTGTTTTCCACTCAGGTAATCCCAAATGCAGTAAGTGCTTCGGTCATAAGCACTTCCCCCCAAGAACATCAACCTCATATTGATCCTTCATCATCTTCACTAGTAAGATCTTCTTCGCCTTCTTCACTTGCAAGGTATTCTTCCATTTCATATTCTTCGTCGAGTGAAAGATCTCAAGCTAGTAACTCAATGAATAAAGAGAAGAAGAAAAGGAAGAATAAGAAGAAGAAAAATAAGAAAGGATCCAAACTTCCAACCACTACTAGACATGTTGGAAAACAACCAGTTACTGTTGATCATGCTGGGAGTGTTGATGATGTCAAGATCACCCAAACAGCATGGTCTACACATCCTTGCTAGCCCATGTCGTTAGCCTCTGAACAAAATACTGATGACTTCCTATCGACTAGTCACGATATAGTTGGGAAGAAGAAACATAGAGCCAAGTTCCCATGTATGTTATGAAAAGGGCGTCATCTAACTGATCTTTTCCCTCGTATGGACAAAGCCTCGAAATTACTGGAAGACATGACTATTTCACAGCCTCAACTTCCAGCTGCTTATCGCAAGCTTTCTCTCAACCCACCTGTAGTTGATGGAATGATCAATAAAGTCCCCCATCGGTCAGTCTGGTTGATCAAGTGGTCAATCTGGTCATGTCCTTAATGGAACCAATTGACAAAGTGGTCGATTTGATCCCATCCTCGGTCGATCCCACTCTCCCTTTAGAGAGTGTTAACAAAGTGGTTGATCCGATCCCATCATCGGTGGATCCCACTCTCCTTTTAGAGAGTATTAACAAAGTGGTTGATCCGATCCCATCGTCGGTCAATCCCACTCTCCCGTTAGAGAGTGAAACCCAAGCGATCGATCTGTTTCCACCTATCGACCCCATTCTCCCCTTAGAGAATGAAACCCAAGTGATTGATCTGATCTCTCCATCAGTCGATCCTACTCTCCCGCTAGAGAGTAAACCCGATACTGCCCATATTTTTCTCGTTGATACAGAATCTACCATGCCGGGGGATATTCATCCTTCTCCCGTGGAACCCCCTCCAAGTTATGAGACCATCCATTTTGATTGGGGTGTGATAAATGGACCTCGTCTTCCCTCTCACATTCATTTCTAGATTACAGTACAGGTTTGTGGTCAAGACGTTCCTCAGACACTGATAGATGAAGGTGCATCCATTAGTATTTTGTCCTATTTTTCTTGGAAAGCTTTGGGTTGTCCTCCACTTGCGTCGGTTACACAGAATTTGTTAGCTTTTAACAGAAGAACTAGTCAACCTTTAGGGACCCTTCCTTAGTTTCCTATAACTTTGGGAGGGAAAACTGTCTTCTTTGATGTCATGGTAGTCCAAGACCCCTTGGATTTTTCTTTACTCCTTGAGTGAGATTATGTCTATGCCATGAAAGCTATTGTGTCTACTCTTTTTCGTGTGATATCTTTCCCTCACAATGGACGGGTTGTGACTGTTGATCAACTTTCATTCATTGACCCCGCCTGGATTGCCTCCCTGAATGGTTCTTATATGCAGATGGTATCGCCCCTGCCACAGGTCAATTATGTGGCATTGTCTCCCATGACTTCAACTTCTGATGACTTGGATCTAGTAGTTGACATGGTGATCTCTTCGATAGGGTTGTTAGAGCCTAATCTCTTTACTCCTGTCACGACCCTCGACCTGGTGTCCTTCCAGAGTGTGTTTCTTCCTTCCAGTGAAGACCTCTTAGAATCCATGATCGAGTTTTGTCCCTTGACATGGTGTCATTCCGAAGCATTGTCCTCTTGGAATCCATGATCAAGAAGAGAGACTCCGAGGATATTTTTTGCATCTCTGAGGCAACCTTGTTTAAAAATGAAATAGAGGTCTTTGAGAATGGTTTTCTGATTTCAAGATCGTTAAAAAATGAAACCACTTCCGAGGATAGTTTTTCGTCTCTGTGGAAACCTTGTTAAAAAATGAAACAGAGGTTACGAGCATAGTTCTTCTCATGTGTCAAGCTTGTTAACAAATCAAACAACTTCCCCCTATCTATTTGGGTCAAGTCCTACATATAGTATTTGAAGATTCATTTCATTCTCCTTCGCAGTTGGATGAAACAAAGCTTCGGAGGCAATGCTTTTAGCCTCTGGGCTTCATGTTGAATTTAGAGTCGCTAGTTTCTTAAGCTGGGGGCTAAGCACCAACCATCCCTATGTTATGCCTTGGGAAGTCCGAGCATAGTTTTCTATGGTTCAAGATTGTGTAAAAATGAAACCACTTACCTCAAGCACAGTTTCCTCTGGTTCAAGCTTGTGTAAAACTAAAACTAGGTCCAAGCATAGTTTCCTCTGGTTTAAGCTTGTGTAAAAATGAAATCAGTTCCAAGCATAGTTTTGTTTTGTTTTAAAGATTGAGTAAAAATGAAAACAATCACGAGCTTAGTCTTTGTTCTTTCTCATGCTCGTAAATACATGAGAATAAGTTATCGAGCTTAGTCTTTGTTCTTTCTCATGCTCGTAAATACGTAAGAATGTAACCAAGTATACTTTTATCACTTTTTAGGACTCGTAAAGGTTATACGAAAAAGGAACCCACTGGAGTTCCCTTTAAGCTCTTTTCAGACTCTCTAAACATGAAAAGATTGCCGAGCGACCTTGTTCTTTTCACGCTTGTTAAAGTATTTGAAGAAAACGTCTGTTGAGTGATAATTTATCTCTTTTTCAGTCTCATCAGACTACTTTACAAAAAAGGAACTGAGAGAGTTCTCTTTAAGTGTTTTTTAGACTCTATAAACATGAAAAACCCCTGAGTTTTCTTTCTTTGGACTCATAAAACAAACATTGAAAGGCCCATGTTGGACCGAACCACTCCTTCTTAGGGTTCATTAAACATACTCTGAGAGACTCTTCCGAAGGATGAGCTTACATTGACAAGCATATGTTATCTTCCTCAATCTTGTGTAAAAATAAAGAGGTACTTTCCATAAATGGTGGGGGGGAAATTGGGAAAGAAATGTATCTAAACCTGTATTCTGTGGAAGAGTCACTTTTGAACATGACACCCTTTCACTCGCTTTGTGTCTAGGTTGGAAAATCCGCTTGTCTCTTGATCATACTCCTTTATAAGATTACAAATTGGTATGTAATCCTTGTTGTTGAATCAGTATTTCCAAGACAGTTGTCATGTCGTCAATATGTTCAAAGAGAAATTCAACCCAGAAAGCCTTCTATTGCATCAACCATTTTTGCAGTCTTTAAGCCTTCTATTGCATCGACCATCCCTGAGTTAGTCATGAATCACTTGTTACTCTGACCTACATCAAATATTGTTACTTGTTTCAAGTCATTGATGTGGGATACATTAAGGCCCTCCTGTGACGAGTCTT
>JASDQU010187684.1:4684-20486 GCA_032191745.1 Picea mariana
TAAAAGGCCACTCCAATTGGATAATTGTGCAACATTGAATTTGCATCCTCACTCTTAAGCTATGCTTTAGTAACATGAAATGTCTTTTGAGATATAGTAATTATGCATCTATGTCCCTACATTATCATTTAATGTATAATTTAATACAAATTCAATGAAGTTTATTAAATTATTTATAAAATATTAAAATATAAAATGAACTAATTTTAATAGCACATGTTTCTAGAGGCCTAATTTTGATTCTTTCCTTATGGTACTAGAGTCATGTATATCTATAGGAGTTATTGGCTCATGTTTAAAAAAAAAAAAAAAATTATCCTAATCAACTCAAAAATTCTTATTTGAAAATAATATTTTTGTTGGAGATTAGAAAAGCACACATGATATATCTTGAGTTCTTGTCTAAAAAACAAAATCCAATCCACATAATTTGAAAGTACAAGTTTCGTTAAGAATTTTAGTTTTCGAGAACATTGTTTGATATTTAATAGTGATCAAAAGATCATCTCACTAAGTAGTCATTATAGAAAACTCTATGCTATTTATATGATTGAAGCATCATAATTCAATGAACACAAAGAATTACAACATGATCATCTCAACCTTATGCATTAAATATAAATACTTGTGTTCTTCTTCAACCATCATAGAATAAATCATTTAACAATGACCAAAAATCATTCATTTATACTTATCAAGTGTTTTGCGAAATGATCAAAATCCATTACTAATAATTCATAAAGTTCATTTCATTCTTATAATTCATCTCTCAAATAGGTAAGATGTTCAATAGTTATTATTCTACTCTTATCCTTTGCATGTACCAGGAGACACCATTAGGACGCATGTGGGAGGCTACCAGTTTGACTACATCCCACATATTGTACTAACAATGTCTTCTATAATAGGATTTGTCACTCATTTTCTCGGAGCTGGTTGCCTTCTAGATACTTGGATCATAGCATGTCCATATTTGTTTCTTATGGAACAAGTAAGTAAATCCATTATTATGCAATAAGAATTGGATTTGAATTTAATGTTCTTGTGGTCATTAGGCTTGTATTTATGTATTAAAAATATGGGAATCTTAACCCCACAATCTCTTTGAAATAATTCCTAACGAATCACTTATGTATCTTAGCACAGGATTCACAAATGCTTCATATACTTCTTTAAAATATGGATCATCACAATACATCTCCCTAAAGTGTTCAAACCCCAAGGTTTTAACTTGAAATTTCTACAGAGTCAGACATCTCCTACTTAATGCATCAACAACTTTATTAGCATTACCAGAAATATGTTTAATGAAAAAAGTGATTTTTTTCATAAACTCTATCCACTTAGCATGTCTTTGATTTAACTTCTCCCATTTGGTTATGAATTGTAAATCTTGGTTATCACTATACAAAACAAACTCTTTTGGAACAAGATAGTGCCTCCATTTCTTCAAGGGTTGAATTATAGCATAGAACTCTTTATCATATGTGGAGTACTTTTTCTTTCTATCATTCAGTTTCTCAATGAAATATGCAACAAGACTATTATCTTGGCTCAATACTACTCCAATTGCAACTCCACTCGCATCGCATCGAACTTGAAATGTCTTCTCAAAATATGGTAGGACCAGAATCGATTGTTTTTTTATCTTCTCCTTCAATATATTGAAGCTTTTCTCGGCTTTTTTTTTTCCACTTAAAATGCTTGTGTCTCTTCTTCAAAGTATCCATCATCGGTGTACAAATTTCACTGAAATTTCTTATGAACTTCTGGTAGAAACTTTCTAATCCATGGAAGCTTCTCACCTCGAATACGCTTCTTGGCGATGTCCATTATTTGATTTCTTTCACTTTCTCTGGATCCATCTTTAGTTCATTTGAAGAGAGAAAAAAAAACCACATAAATGATTTTTTTCTTCATAAAATAGGACTTCCTTAAATTTATCAACAACTTCTCCCACTGCAATCTTCTCATCACCAATGTCAGGTGCCTCAAATGCTCTTGTTCATATTTACTGGAGACTAGTATATCATCCAGATATACAATCAAAAATTTACTAATGAAATATTTTAATACCTCATTCATCAATCTCATAAAAGTACTTGGCGCATTTGTTAAGCCAAATGACATAACAATCCATTCATACAACCCCTTATTTGTTTTGAAGGATTTTTTCCACTCATCACCTTCTCTCATTCTTATCTGATGATATCCACTCTTCAGATCTATCTTTGAAAAATAATTCTCTCCACTTAAGAAAGCCATTAAGTGATCCATCCTTAGTAAGGGAAATTTGTACCTCATGGTGATCTTGTATATGGCTCTTCAGTCAGTACACATTCTCCATCCTCCATCCTTCTTCAGGATTAACATAGTTGGTATTGCCCATGGACTCAATCTTTCTATGACTAACCCTTTGTCCATCAAATCATGGACTTGTCAGTTTACCTTCTCATTCTCTTGAGGTGTCAACATGTACAATGCTTTTTTCAACAGACTCCCTCCTGGTATTAGATAAATGTGATGGTTGATAATCCTAATGGGTGGCAATGAGCTGGGCAACTCATCCACTACTATGCCAACAAAATTCTCTAATAGCTCTTGAATATCTTTAGGAAGATCCTCCATAGAAGTACTTGTAAGGAGAACTCTTGGCTTCCTCACTACAACAAAATGCATCTCCTTTTCCTTCTTTACTTCAATCAGGAGTTCCTTCCCACTCATGAGAAGTATACTTATGTTGGATTCATCCTTTACATTCTTCTGCTCTATTGGAAGTAACATGTGTGTCCTACCATTTTTCTCCAAAGTATAAGTATTTTTTCTCCCATCATGAATGAAATTCCTACCATACTTCCATGGTCTCCCCAATAAAACATGACATACATCCATGAGAATCACGTCACACAAAATCTCATCTCTATATCCTCCTATTTTAAATTCAACTAGGCATTGTTTAGTTATCGTTACATGATGACCTTTCTGCAACAATGAGACTTTATACGGTGTCGGATGTGCAGCTGTCTCCGACTCCAATTTCTCCACCATCTGTATGGATACTAAATTATCAGTTCTCCCACTCTCAGTTATCACCTTTGAAACTCTATCATTAGTCTTGCAAGTAGTCTTGAACAAACTATTCCTCTAGCTCTGGCTTCAAGAGAACCTTCTTCATCCTCAAAGATATTCCATATTCTGCACCTTCTGCTTTAAAATTTTGCTTCTGCGCTTCTGAAATGTAAGCTTCACCTCCTCCTTCCTTATTTCTCTCAGGTCATTCCCGAGACATGTGTCCAGTATTTCCATAGTCATAACACTTCACCTCTCCTCCTTTTCCTCTTCCTCTTCCTCGAGAAAAATAGTTTCTTCCATTATTATGTCTCCCTCGATAACTTCCTCCTCTTTCTGATTGACCATGTGGTTTCTCTCTCTCACATTTGGGCTTTTGTGCCTTATCATGGGCAATTCCTTTGCCTCTGTTTTGTCTTCTTCCTTTTCTTTGTTGACTCTACTTTCTAGCCAACCTCTCCTCTTCTTTCAGCACAATCCGATAAGCGTCCTCCATTGTACTCACTATCATCATGTTGATTTCGTCCTGGATTTCATATCTCAGGACGTTTATATATCTTGCAACTTTTTCATCATCTTTTTATCTCTATCCATTCCTGATGTTCATTTTGAAGAACTCCTCTGTGTATTCTTTCATTGTCATTCCTTTCTGTTTCAGGTTCTGCAACTTCCTAAACAGATTTATCTGGTAATCCTTGGGTATGAATTTATCCTTCAACTTGGCTACCATTCTATCCCAACTCTTGATTTTTTTCTTACCTTTGCTTCTTTTGTAAGCCTGTAGTTCATCCCACCACAGTGTTTCATATCCTTTTAATTTGGTGACAATATGTTTCACTTTTTTCTCCTCATCGACCTCTTCATAGTTGAAATACTTGTCCATGGATCTTATCCAATCCAACAACTCTTCAACATATAAGTTGCCTTCATACATTGGGATGTGTATCTTCGCTCTAGCTCCCAATTTGACAACCTCTTTCAGCAAGCGTTCTTCTGTAGCATCCTCTACTACAACTTCTTCCATTTCTACTTCTTTGTTCTCTGCATCACTGAAGTCTCCAACATCAGGTGATCTCCTTTGCACCATTTCCATGGTATCCAGCCTTGCGTGAAGTTTTCACATATACCTTTCCATAGCTCGATTTGATACAGGTGGCTCTACACGTCCCCTAGGAGGAATTATGTTGATGTATATGATACCAATGATGCTATCAGACTACCTCCTTTGTATCCTCTATCTTTTTCCTGCTATTTGCAAGAAAAGGTATTCTACGATACCACTTTCTTTATCTACTCTCTACTACCTAAAAATACAATCATGCTCTGATACCACTTGATGCAGCCCCCCTTCCCTCCTGGGGATTCTCCGACCTCCCGGTCAAGTATATTCAAACACCTTAAGCCGAATTAGCTCTTCAGGTCTCCAATAGACCCTGAAACAAATAAAACACAGGTCCCTTTGATGTTACCTACAGGTTCAAACTACCCACACAACCAGTTTTTAGCGACTTGGTAACACCAAAATGCGAGTGCTAGCGCCCATGCTAGACTCCTCCTCAAATGTGATGAGGGGTTGTAACCGTGGGTCAAATCCCTTCACAATTTTGACTTCGGTGGTATCACAACCTCCACACTTGTTTCCTTCTAAAATACCTTCCACCAAAATGCGCAGATCTCTACCACATGTCCTCCTGGATCTGATGGTCCAGCTATACTCTGGTCTTCGTAACTTCACGAAGATTTTTCTCGCTCACTCAACGCCAACTTTGAAACTCCAGGCAATTCCTCCAAACTCTATCTCTTGAACTTCTTAATCCTCTGCCACGTATCTCCTCATAGCGAACAACTAGGATTCGCTTCGCAACTTCGCGACTTCGACGATCCCGCTTCTCACAATACAACAAAACGTTATGAACCACGAAGTGCCAAAATGATTCATGACTAAACTTTGTGCAACTCTCCCAGATATGATTTTCTAGAATGATCTCGCTCCCTCCTGTATTGATATTTATCATTAACTTGGGTAATATTCAAGGGCTCCTCCCTATAGAATAATTTTCATCACTGTCCCTCCTGAACTTGTTGTTCTTCCATTCCTTTTTTTCCTTAGAGAATTTCTCGTCGACACTTAGTCGAAAATTATCCTAAGCATGCCCTGCAACAAGTTTACTTCCATAGCTTAGCTTCTTGTGGATGACTACCACACCTTGCGATAGTTCCTTGCACCCCTTTGAAAACAAAACTTATGCTATTCCTCCCGAGGTTCTAATTCAAAAGGTTATGTCATGCACTCCTCGCGAACAATATGCACTCTCTGCATACAAAGCTCCAAGATATCTCTCTTGGACTTGTTCCTCTTCACCACTCTGACCTCTCAGAATGACTCCTCCGATACTTATCCAAATGTCGACCTTGCGCACTCCTTGCGACAAAATTCCTTCAACTTGACTTGTGAAGGGAAACTGTGCACTCCTTGCAACAGTTATCAAAGGATCAATTGTTCTTTCTAAACGATATGAATCTGAGCATGTTTCCTCCCACACACACTTTCAACTATCTCTGTTGAACTTCTGAGTCGAACAGACTTTGTCGACGCACACCTTGCAGAAACTTATGAACTCCTTGCATATAGAAGTTTCACATTATCTATTCTGAGATTTTGATTCGAAACAAACTATGTCAATGCACACCTTGCACTTGCTCATAGAAGAGAAACAATTGAAACTTATCTAAATCCTCACAATTTCATACATTCAACCATGTAAATGCATTCATAACATAAGAACAAGAAATAACATAGAATTGAAATTAACAGAAAGCCTACCATTCATTCATTTAGATAGACATGACAACACCAACACTTGGAATAATACTGCTTCGTTATATTCATCCAATTGTTATATACATGGATTCATACAATTCTCTTCAACAACTCTGCAACTCTTAGCGGCTCTCAATTGAAATCTAACAATAACCATCAACAACTTCATTTGTGAAACAATACATTTATTTATACAACATGAGCTCGTTGATCTTTCCCTCCAAGATACCTTAGTTTTATCCTATCGAAAATAAAAGCATCAACTACTTAGGATTTATTACAATAAATTTTTATGACACACAGATAAGATCGAACACATCGAATCTGTACTACAAGTAGCTTCATTAAAATAAAATACATCCTCCAATGATCTCACACAATTGTCCAACTCTTAAATATTAAACAAGTTCTTAAATTTCAATCTTTTCAGATGTTTACGTGATACGCCTCCTTAAATTCAAAATTATTGCTTCAAAATGTGTGATAGTGCGCTTAGTTGTCCTCCACTCTTGCTTTGCTGGTGATGCTCCTGCATCATAACGTTTAGAGGACAATGAGTTTTGACATCCTTGATTATTTCGTTGTTGTTTCCAATCAACAAAATACAAGACCACATAAACAAAATGATCACCAAAAAACTTGAAATACACACAGTGGTCATGTTTCCTCCTTGAGAAACCAATTTCCAATATATAAGTATGAAATCTTTGATACCACACCCTTGGATATTGTTTTAACCCATAAAAGGAGTTTTTCATCTTGAAAACTAGCTCTTCTTCCCCCTTCAATGCAAAACCTTTTGGTTGTGTCTTGTAGATTTATTCTTCAAGATCCCCATGTAGGAATGTTGTCTTTACATCCATCTACTCTACTTCAATATCAAAAGAAGCAACAAGAGAGAAAATAATTGTGATAGAAGTTAATATAGTAGTAGGAGAAAAACATTTCACCAAAAACAATTCCCTCTACCTCACAATATGCATTTTCTACTAGGTGAGATTTATACTTCTCCTCTTTACCTTTTGCATTCAACTTTTTCCTAAAAATCCCCAATGGGAAACTAGATCCCAAGCCTCATTCTTCTCCAGGGATGCCATTTCTTCAACCATGGACTTATTTTAGAGTTTACCATCCTATGAATCCACTACCTCCCTAACAATTTTTGGATCATCATTAGTAATAGATAAAGAAAAACTTAAAAAAAAGGTGGAGTATACCTTTCTATTTCCCTTATTTCTTGAGCCAATATCCTCAATACTAGATTATGTGGTTATTTTTCTTCTAATTCATTTTCTTATATTGAGTGAGATTCTTCATCCTCCAACTAAAACTCTATTATCTCTGGTTCTTTTATCATTGGTACTAGGTAGGAATTCCTATTCGGGAAAATCTTTAACCTGTCTAAAGAAAACATCCCAACTGTAAACACTCTTCTTAGTTACTAGGTTCCAAATATTATAACCTTTTATACCATCTTCAAAACCAATATGGATGCACTTTTTAGCTTTATTATCTATCTTACTCCTATTTTCCTTTGGAATGTGAACATGAGAATTACAACCAAAAACTCTAAGATGTTTACATCAGAGTTTTTTACCATTCCATGCCTCACGGGGAGTTTTTTCAACCAACATTGATGCGGGTGATCAATTTAACAGGTAACATGTAGTATCCACTACCTCTACCTAGAATTCCTATCCTAAACTGGCACCATTGAGCATGCTCTTTGATTTTTCCATAAACTTCCTATTCATCCTTTTTGCAACCCCAATCTCTTGAGGTGTGTATTGAGTAGTGATTTTCCTTTTTATTCCACACTATTTACATAATTCTTCGAATTTATTCCCACAGATCTCTCCACCATCATTTATTCTCGACGCCTTTATTTTCTTCTTTGACTGATTCTCCACAAGAGCCTTAAACTATTTAAATTTACAAAAGACCTGAAATTTATTTTAGACGAAACAAATCCATGTGTTCCTCGATAAATCATTGATGAATGAAACATAGTACACATATTTACCTAATGATGGAATAGACACATGTCCAAATGCATCATTGTGTACTAACTCTAAGATTATCTTTTCTCTTATGGCACCCCATGAGAATATTACATGAAAATATTTACCATATATGAAATGTTCATAGAAATCAAAATCTATTGTGCAATCAGACATACCTTCAACCATATATTTGTTTTATTGCAGCAGAAGTAAATATAGAAAAAGATACAAGCAAATAAGAAAACACAGACATTGACGCAACGTTTTTACGTGGTAAAACCCTAAATAGGGAAACATCCATAGGACAATGATATTCAATTAATATTATGCAAGGGAGATAATACATAAGCCACACCACTCACGCTCATGCCTCTCAAGAACTCTCACATCTCACACTCTGCCTTAACAAGATTACATAGATATATAACACTCTTCACTCAATTACAAGAAAATGATTACATTTAATGTGCCTATATCCCTATTCTAAATCTGGTTGATTTGATCCAACTAATTACAGAATAATAGGGGGCAAAAAATCTACCCAATATCTAAAAACGAGTGTAAATTAATTGGCATTATCCAACAATCTCCACCTTGACAACAATTTATCTAAATATCATTGTCCAATTTATTCATCACCTATGCTGCAAGCCAAGAGAAGTCAAGCACCACTGCAACTTCTCTAATAAAACTGGTTTCATGATCTCGCCTGTGTGACTTGCATGAGTTTGGATTTACTGAGGGGTCACTCCACCTCCAACATGTCTTCCACAACTATGTTTTGAGACATATTTCTTGATATATCTCCTTCTATCCAAGACACTTGTAAAATATACATTACAACTATCACATGCTATCTCATTGTAACCAGTATAGGTGACATTTGTGCTTCTCAAATGTTGAAGCACCCATTTCACTACAACACATAAATCTGTCACGTATATGACAACATCATTAGCATGTGAAACATTTGGTCTTAACCATTTCATCACATCCAACATACCTCCTACTAAACTTACAGGAGACATAACCTTTTCCTCTTTATAAACATGACCTATGCTTGAAGAAAACTTATAATGGAAAGCAACAGGGATAAAAATTGGTTTTACAATGTTCATACTGAACTCCAACCACATCTTACCATTACCATATCTGTGTACTTGTGTGCCCATTATTTGTTTTGATGCTCCTTGATCCCTCATCTGAATTTTCATGTCCACCCGAGTCATTTTCTTACTGATTGTATCCACGCTCTGTCTTGCATCAATCATATCATCAACAAATAACATCAAGAATTTGAATGCAATATAAATTGTATAGTCATTCCTACCCTTTGAAAAATTTTGACTCACTATGAAGGATTCAAACATCTTGTATATTTTCTTGGGTACCAATAGGCCATACAATGAATTATCTAGCATGCAAACAAATTTCCTGTTACGATCTTGGATCAACCCTTTTGGTTGTTCCATACATACTATATCTTTGTCAATGATGACCTTGTGAGCAGTAGGATACCACACACAACATCCCTTTATGCCACCATCATAGCTTGCAGAGATATAAAACAAGGAGGAATTCAAAAATAAATATTTTAAGTCTGGAAATGATTTACCGCTTAGCAGTACCTGCAATTCTTTCTTTCCCTTATGACCTTGATGATTCTTCCATAAACAAGAAGACACATCTGTCACTTCATATACCACTTCAGTACTCCCTTCCATATTATAAAGGTTATCAACCTTTGTTTCCTTCATCACTACTAAACTACCTTTCACAATGTGAGTGCTCCACATTGAACTGTATACTTATACCCATAAGAATCCAACACTCCTACTGAAATAAAATTTGATTTAATATCAGGTACATATATAACATTCGTTAATTCCCTAACAATACCATCGAACATCCCTATTCTAATGCTACAAACCCCAACAGTTTTACAGGGAATACCATTTCCCATAAACACAACACCCTCATCGACACATTGGTAAAAAATGAACTAGTTTCTATGTGAGAACATGTGGTGGGAGGCACCTGAATCTAACTTCCATTCTTCTTGATATTGTAAATTACTAGAAATGGACAAAACTTGATCAGTCATACCTAAATTTGTTACAGCCAAATTTTCTTCCTTCATAGAGTTTTCCTCAGATTCCTTTCTTTTCCAGCAATCTTTCTTGAGATGTCCTGTTTTTCCACAGTACCAACATTTTCTTTACCCTTTCTGCGTCTTGACTTAGATCGATAATAAATTCTCTGATTTTTCTCTTTAGTTCGACCTCTGACCAACATCTCCTCTGAATTTGAGGTTTCTTGACTAGATTTTCTCCTCATCTCCTCAGCCAAGAAACCTCCCACAACAGAGTCATAATCTAAAACATTTGTTGAGCTAAATCTAATAGAGGTGACTAGATTATCCCAAGACTTAGGAAATGAACACAATAATGTAATAGCCTTATATTCATCTTCAAATTTAACTTCCATACTAGTCAATTGAACTATAAGGGTATTAAAGGTATTTAAATGGTCAACAATTTTTGTACCTTCTTTCATCCGCAAACTGTACAACTGTCTCTTCAAGTAGATCATGCTCATCAGGGACTTCGTCATATATAGACTTTCCATCTTGCTCCATAATCCTGATGTTGTATCCTCTCCTATGATATTAAACAAAACATCATCCACCAGACATAAATGAATGGTACTAAGAGCTTTTGCATCCAGATATTCCCATTCCTCATTTGTCATAGTCGTTGGTTTCTTTATCTTGCCCGCCAATTCTTTTTGCAACACTTGTTGCACCAGTAAATTCTGCATCTTGAGCTTCCAAATCTCAAAGTTGATTTTACCGCTGAACTTTTCAACTTCAATCTCCGAGCTCTGCATCTTAGCCATTAGCACAGAACTGCCTAATACCCAAATCATTGCTTACAAGCTGAAGCTTCCTTTTAAAAAAAAAAAATTGGAGGTATAATCTTTTAATTCAAAGTGGATTATATAAAATAAGATTAAGGGCATAAAATAATTAATATATTGAATGCCCAAACTTTTATTTTCTTAAAACAAATGTCCACTTAATAAACTTTATACCCCATGAATAATAAAGTTTATACCTCACAAATGTCTACTTAATAAACTTTATACCTTACGAATACTAAAGTTTATACCTCACAAATGTCCACTTAATAAACTTTATACCTCATGAATAATAGGTTTTATACCTCACAAATGTCCACTTAATAAACTTTATACCTCACGGTTGGCGCTTCCTTCCAAAATATGGGCCAGCGCTAAAGTACGGCTCTCGAAAACCCAGAAGGATCCTTTGAGATTGGCACTCCCTCCACCAGGGGAGCCCAACGCTGACCTCGGTAGTAGCACTCCCTTCAACAATCGCAATTCAGCGTAATTCCAACTCAATGATCTCAAATCAGCATAATGCAATCGCTCTCAACATGGCGATACCTCAATAGCTCTGATACTAATTTTTGTACTGTAGCAGAAGTAAATATAGAGAAAGATACAAGAAAATAGAAAACAAATAATTTGACACAACGTTTTGACGTGGTAAAACCCTAATCAGGGAAACATCCATGGGACAATGATATTCGGTTAATATTATGCAAGGGAGATAATAAATCAGCCACACCACTCACGCTCATTTCTCTCAAGCACTCTCACATCTCACACTCTGCCTTAACATGCTTACATAGATATATAACACTCTTCACTCAGTTACAAGAAACTGATTACATTTAATGTGCCTCTACCCCTATTCTAAATCTGCTTGATTTGATCCAACTAATTACAGAATAATAGGGGCCAAAAAATCTACCCAATATCTAAAAACGAGTGTAAATTGGTTAGCATTATCCAACAATATTTACCATGCAATTCTCAAAGGCCCTTCTCTCCAATATGTCCTAGTATTTCATGTTGTGGAATTGTATTTTCTCCAAAGACAATAGGGTTTATGTCTTCTTCATTTACACCGTCAATAATAACAGAACTATTACACCCATAAGTGATAGTTCTTCCCAATATCTTACGCAAAGTTCCATTTTGAACTCCCCTCATAAACACCATTGCTCCTCGAATGATTTTTTAGGTTTCCCTTTCAAACACAGAATATACACCTCTATGACTCATATTACTTGGGGATGTGAAGTTTGTAGCTATATCTAGAATGTGGAAAACCATAGGGAGTGTTCTAATTCTTTCATCCTTTCATGGGAACTTGAATTTTCCATGTCTTCTTATTCTCGCTATCAAGCCATCTTTTGGGAAAATGTCACCTCCATTATACTTTTCATATTCACAAAACCACTCCCTATGGAGAGTCACGTGTGAAGAAACACATGAGTTGATCAACCATACATCATGATCTGCATGTGTTGATGAAGAAACCAAGTACACATCCATTACTTCCTCTTAGGAGGCATTCCCTTTTTTGGATGGAACATCATCAAATCCCTTCCCTTTATCAGATCTACAATCCTTCTTGTAATGCCCAAATTTACCACATTTCTAGCATTTGTTTTAATGAGCTTCCTAAATATTTAGATCTACCTCTAGATTTAGATCTCCCACTTAAGGACTTATTTTAATTTTTATGTAGGGAATGCCCTCTTATAGATAAGGAATCCATGCTATGACTATCCATGGTATTGTACCTCATTTATTTCAATATCAAGGATGAAACCATATCATCAAACTTTAATGTGGTTGCATTACTCCCAATAGACACAACTAGACTATCCCATGAATCCAAAAAAAAATATAATAAACTAATGCACTTATATTCATCATAAATTTAAATATCAATAGGGAAAAATTTACTCAACACAGTATTAAAGGCATTTGGATTCTCTATCTTGTATTCTCCATCATTCATCCTTAGGAGGTACAACTTCTTCCGAAGGAAAAGTTTGTTTATCGGGGACTTATACTGGTAAAAAATCCCTAACTTATCTCATAATTCCCTGGTTGTAGGTTCTCTCGAGACACTCAGTAACATTGAATCTTTGTTAAGCCCTAAATAGTGGCTCATTACCCCTTAATTGGGGAATATTACATTAGTAATGTTATTTTAGTTATGTCGGTTTGAGGCCATTAGTTGTAATTGTACCTCCTAGTCTTCTATATATACGAATGAGACATTTTCATTTGGAACCGTCTTTTATTTGGACATTTATGTGGGGTATAAGGAGGTTTCCCCCTCAAAGAGGCTTCTTACCTGAAATTATATTTTTTCAAGGAGTTGAGTACTTATTCTGAGGTTTTTCTATGCTATATTGATATTTGTTTCTTAACATATGATATCAGAGCTCAAGGTCTTGGGGTTTCGATGCTACATCTTAGACACGTTGGCATTTTCACTATAACTTTGTTTCTAAGGAGTTTCAGAAGGAAACCTTTGGAGAATATTTAGTAGATGGATCAAGGTACGTTGGGTTAAAATTTCAGCTCTCGAGGCCTTATACTTTAGGAGATATAGATTGTGAAGATAGGGTTTTGGAATCATCCTAAATTGAGTCATCACATAATTTTCTCTATAAAACATTTTCTGTAATGTTTTAGACCCTAAAATCTAGAGAATATTCATAGAAATTATTAATTTATATGTGATAAACATTTCACCTTTTGGGTCATCTTACATTTTTAGATACACCCTGTGGAAGATAGGGTATTTGACTAGCCCTATTGACAAGTCTCAATCAGGTTTCCAAGTAAAACAATCATAAATTATTCATAGAGTATCCAAATTGAGTGAGACCAATTGCATTGGATAGTGGACAGTCTATAGTATTTTTGATACAGGTTTCATAATTTTATATCAATTATTTTGTGCGGGGCATTCTACACAAGTGATATATTCTGGAAAGGACAAAAATCAGCAAGCGATGGGGAAGTTACCATAAATTCCACTTGGCACATCAAATTTTGATCAGACCTATGGCATTGCAGAGAAGAAATATCAGAGAACTACAAAAAAAGAAAATTTGATACCCAGAAGGGCCAAAATTTTAGAGATACAATAAAATAAAGATTGTTTAGAAGAACCACCTCAGAAGCAAGGTTTAAAGGGATACCTGGCCAACATGACACCAAAAAAGGGAAATTCTACACCAAATAAGCCTCCAGACAGTCCTACTTGGACTCTTGATGAAGGTGAAGAAATGCGCAGGGACATAAATGATTTACAAAAGAAGACAGTAGCAAAATATGAACTACAAGGGATGATGGATTCAACATAAGCTAAGTTGGAGGCAATAATGGATACTAATATGGATGGTTTAAAAAGGGATATCATGGAAGGATTGAAAATTTTCCTAATAGAGAAGACACCTAAAAGTGAAAATGTATCCCATGAAATTCATGATGACGACACAAGGAAGATAAATCAAGAATGGAGAAACTTTAACTTTGGGTTGAAGACCAGCCACTTTCAAAATATCGATATGAGGAAGTTTGATCGCAAGGACCCAATCACATAGATACTTCAGATGGAGCAATTCTTTGATATACATAATGTGCCCCATACACAAAAGGTACAAATTGCTTCTTTATATTTAGAACCCAATCAATTTGTGTTGTATCGATGGATTTGTTATCGCAAATCACTCGTCACTTGGACAATTTTCACGGAAGAAATGATAGGACACTATGAGGATACAAGCAACAATACCTTCTTTAGCCAATTGATAAATCTCAAGCAAAAGGGTTCAGCTACAGACCACATTTATAACTTCCAAATATTGAATATAAAGGTAACAGATATTCCAGATGAGCACTTGATTGATGTATTTATAGGAACATTTAGGGATAACATTCAACATGAGGTTCATCTTTGGGAACCCAAATCATTGGAGAATGCATTTAGGGTGTCAGGAAATGTTGAAAGTAAAAATATGTCTATGGCTACTAGAAGGACCAATCCTAACATCTATCGAGAGAATAATGTTCCTTCTTCTAAAACACCTCAACCTACAAGGTTGACACCTCAACAATTGAAGAAAAGAAAATCAAAAGGTTTATGCTTTAATTGTGATAGCAAGTATAGTAAGGGACATAAGTGTGGTGAGAAGAAATTATTCTAAATATATTGTGAAGAGGAAGAAGAACAAGAACATGAACAATAACCATCTCAAGATGAAAATGTACACGCGATTTCTTCTGAAGAGTTGACTCCCACGATATTGTATAATGCATTGGCTTGAATTTTCACTCCTCAAACCCTCAAGATTGAAGGATATATCAAAATGAAAAGGCAATTGTCCTAATTGATTCTGGTAGTACTCATAATTTCATTCACTATAAATTAGCCAAAGCTTTCAATTGCTTTGTATATTGATGCAGGAGCATTCGCAGCATCTACACGTCGTCAAGCGAGCCAGCGTGCACGGAGAAAGAACATACAGCTGGATGAGCCAGTCAATCTTAAATTTTGAATTCACCTTGGTATTGTTGCGCCGCCGTTTACTAAAGGCATTCAAAGCAAGTGCATCTGTAATATTATGTAAAGATAAGAAGGCATTTAAATATTTTAATGCTGGTAGATAGAATTCGCTGTAGATTAGACAGTTTAGCTTTAGAGAGGGAAAACGGAATAATAGACACCCTCCTTTGTATTCATGTGAGAGTATTCTCATTCAGATAGGAGAAAGAGAGAACAGGACAGAGAGCTTGTGAAGAACTCCATGTACAGTCATTGAATTTATAGGAAAATCGTGATTCAATCACCATGGATGTGTTTGATACTTTTGTGTTGTTGATGTTCTGTTTTTGTTTACTTGCCTCCTTTTATGCGTATCTTTTATATGTTGCATATGTGATTGCATATCAGGTTAGGAACCTGAGAGAATGAGTTTCAATTGTTTCTCTATTTAGGCCGTGAGATTCCTGC
>JASDQU010187685.1:0-18047 GCA_032191745.1 Picea mariana
CGATGTGGTTCTAACTCCGAAACTAGGCCAGGCATGCATGGGCAAGTGAGGTCTTAGATAACTTCAGACAACGAGTTGTAGTAAGCGTGAATAGGGGGAAGACTTGTATAAGAGAAAAGAAGAGGTCTTTCGTAAACACCAGGTTCCTAATAGACTCTAGAAGAAGGCATCTAAACGTGATATCTTCTTACATTCAAATGTAGAAAACCAGAGAAAACAACAATGCCACAATAAATCCTTTATCACAACATAATTGCCATAATTCATGCGAATCAGTCGATCACGAACTCTCTTAGCATAAGATGAAAACCAGATGGAGTGAGAAGACTTTCTGTCATTAAACAAGAAATCTTACATACCAATACATAACCAGAGAACTAGAGTTTGTGCTAAAACTTTACAATCGGGAGCTTCGCTCTACCATCGATACCTTCAAAAATGCAAAAACTGAGTACATATACTTGGGCAGATTTACCCAACAGAGGTGTGCTCTCCCTTCAAGGCGTAGCATCTCTTCAATCAATCTTTGGGTGGAATTCCTTCGTCAGACGTCTCCTTAACTTCACATGGCCTTTGTAGAGGAGGAGTATCTGAACTAGTAAATGCCGAGTTAGCATATGCAGACCTCCTCCGGGTAGTCGAGAACTTGTCAAGGCTTCTCTGAAAAAATAGGTACATAGGACCCTCTCGAGCAGTCCTCTTGCCAGACACTCCATTCCTCACATTTAATGAATGAAGAGAGTTTTCAACCACCCTTTCTCGCCTTCATTTATTCCAAGCAAAAACCAGGACCGAGGTCGGATCAAATGGCACTTGGAGATCGCGGTAATTCCTTTTGTGAACATACACGATGCCTTCGGCCCTTCCTGAGCAACTCTTTTCTTTCACAAGTGACCACGGGCTGTGACCACGTGCTTATCCCCAAGGTGCCCTCGGCGTTCACAAATGGGAAGGAGTTAGTTCTTGCTTCTTGAAATCGTGATGAGTGAAATGCCGAGGCAGCTTAATCTGGCGCCACGCGCCCCTCTAGATATGACGGTTCTGAACGCGCTACGGTGATGGTGTAGGCCCGAGTCCTGGAAACTCTAGTCACTTCACACATCAGGAATATGAGGGAGCTACTTATTGCACTTCGAAATCGCGATGGGATAACAGGCAGGGAGCCTAATCGTGCGCTAGGTGTCTGCTTCAGATGGATAGATGAGACTGCCCCTTGATACTGTGGGTCCAACTTTAAAAGTTTTTTCCCTTTTGCGATTCGTGAGTTCATGGGTCAAAGACCCTCGGCTCCCTTTTCTAAACTCCCGATCCCTGAGATGGTGATACGGGTCGGGCCCCCTTTCTGGTCAGCACTCTCTGCATGTAACCATCGGCTAGAGCCCAAGTACTAATGCCTCTCACAACTCGTGGCTTCGTGAGCTAGAATATCGAACTTTGGCATTCTCCCCTCACGAAGTCCCGAGACGCGATGGTCAGTGAAGGTTGACCCCCTCTGGGCACTTTTCGTAACTCACAATCTCGCGCAACTAAAATACATAGTCCACCCTCCGAACTTATGAACCCCGAGTTCGAGGAACACCTACTGCTCTTGTACTGATAGTGATTTACACCCCTTGAAAACCCTTTTGCGCCATACTTAGCACGACTCAGTTAACTGCAACAACCCATCAACCACTACTCTGCTCTATCGATGAATTCTTTCCACAAAAGAATGAAGTTCCCACTCGCTTGATTTAAGCCCGAAATAGATTTCTTCTATGAGCTGCACCCAGCACTCCTCGCGCCATTTGCAATCCTTAATACTCTTGTGCATCAGATGGAAAATGTTACTAACATTAGGCTCCATGGGGGATAGAGTCATCCCTGTGATGCTCTAAGGAATCATTTTGTAGTTCCAGTGCCTTATTGTTGGGCTATGGATTCATTTACTAAGATGAAACAATAAAAGTAAAAATGAAGAACAAAAAAGACAATATTTACAAAACACAGGAGCCACGGAAGGCTCAGACAAAACACTTTTTAAGAAAATGCCCATTTATTGGGCTGCTGAAAACTTCTTCACCCTCCAAATCCTGTAGCCGATATGTGTTATTCGAGAAAAAATATGAGATTTTGAAGGGCCCTATCCTCAGGGATTCAAATTTTCCATGCTTTCCCTAGTCTTTTTTAGGACCATCCCATTTCAGTACCAGGTCTCCTACCTGGAACTCCTCCTTCTTGGCTTTCTTATCAAAAATCTGCTTGATCCTTTACTGGTGGTCCTGAACTCTAATCATCACCTGCTCTCTGACCTGCTAGACTTCTACCAGTTGGTGAATCCTTCTGACCATGTCATTAGGCTCTTCTTGATAATCCTGGAAGAATTTCGCTACGGGAATGGCCAGCTGAGAAGGGAAGACAACTTCTGCTCCGTATACTAACTGGAAAGGGGAGATGCCTATAGATCTCTTTGTAGTCATCTGATCAGCCCATAGAGAGAATTTCAGCTTTGAATTCCAAGCCTTTTTGTTGTCCTCCAATAATATTTTGATGATCCTTATGAGACTTTTATTGGAGGATTCTGCTAAACCATTTCCCTGGGGATAGCATGGAGTGGAGTGAATCAACTTGATTTTGAATTGCTTACAGAACTTAACCAACGGTTCAACCTTGAAAGAGGTTGCATTATCTGTAATGATCTTTCTTGGGCAGCCGAACCTTACGATGAGGTCTTCCAGGAATCCAATGATTACCTTGTGGGAAGTACTCCTGATGGGGATAGCTTCAATCCACTTAGTAAATAAATCCATGGTGGTTAGGATCCATCTGTGCTGCCCACTGGAAGTCGGGTGGATTTCTCCATTAAAATATAGGCCCCATTGCTAGAAAGGTCTCGAAACAACTACAGGATGTAAAGGCAGAGACTTGAGCTGCTATTTTCCTGAAAATATTTGGCATGAGATACAAGCTCTAACTCTTTATGAACATCAGTGAACAAGGTGGGCCAGTAGTACCCATCTTTGAGAATTTTGTGGCCTATGGTATTCCAGGAATGGTGCCCCCCACATAGGCCGCTGTGAAATTAAACCATGATCCTGTCAGCCTTTTGTGGATCCATGCATTTTAAAAGTATTCCCAAGAGGTCTTTTCAGTATAAAATTTGATCGATAAGGAAGTACCTGACTGCCTTGAGCTTTAGAGCTCTTTCTTTGTTTCTTTGCAGGCCGTTTGGAGGACGCAATTCTTGCAGAAAATATATGACATCTTTATACCAAGGACATTGAGCCAACAAGGGTTCTCTTTGAGGGTTTATTTTAGACAGCTGATCCAGCTAAATTCCTGAGCTTTCGTTCATAAAACTTACCCCCAAAGCTTGGCAATTGGCTTCAGCCAACAACTTGGCTAAGCCTTGACCTTTGATCAATTTGGTAGGCCTTATTTCTAGGTCAAATTCCAGGATCTTGGCTATCCATTTACTCCTCTTCCCATCAATGTCGGGCTGTACAAGGATGACCTTCACAGAGGCTGAAGGAATGTATGCAATCACCTTTGAGTGCAGGACATAGACCCTGAAAGATTTGAGAGATTTTACTAAGGCATAGGCCGGTTTCTCCATGATTTCATACCTGGTGTCTACATATCTTAACGCCTTGCTGAAGAAGGCAATGGGTTTCTCTTACCCCTCCTCATTTCTCTGCAACAAGATCGTCGCTACTGTATCAAAAGAAGTGAAAGAGAAGATTGGGAAATATTTGGAATAGTTAGGATTGATCAACACATGTGCCTCAGTCAATGCTCTTTTTATTTCGACAAAAGATTCCCTGGGTTCAGCAGTCCATTTCACTTCATTTCCCTTCTTGAGCATGGTTGTGATGTGTTTCACCAGCTCAGTGAAATTCGAGACGAATCTCCTCAAAAAATTAATCTTCACCAAAAAGGCCTGAACTTCCTTTTTAGATATGGGAGGTGATATGGTCTGAATTGCCTCCACTCTGCTAGGATCAATCCTCACTCCTTCCTCTGATACTATATGGCCTAACAGCTTCCCTTCCTCCATAGAAAATAAGGATTTCTTGGGATTTATGGAAAGGCCGAACCTCCGAAACTTCGAAAAAACCTTTTTAAGGTGACAACAGTGCTCTTTGTCAAACCTGGAGAAAACTATTATGTCATCCAGATAGATCACCACAAACCTATCTTTCTCCCATATGAAGGCTATGTCCATGGCTCGCTGAAATGTCTCTCCTACATTCATCAGTCCAAATGGCATCTTGGCATACATGAATGTGCCCCAAGGGGTGGTGAAGGCTGTCTTTAGGCATGAACGATATCTAATTATAGCCAGAAAAACCATCGATCATGGACATCCTAGATGCAGCGGTTTCCCTCTGCAATATGTGCTCCATGTTGGGTAGGGGATAATTGTCTTTCTTTGAGATCCTGTTCAGGTTCCTGAAGTCGACACAGAGCCTAATTTCTCCGCTTTTCTTCCTTACCAGAACCAAATTGGCCACCCAATCAGAATATCTCAAGGGGATGATGATCTGGGCCTCTAACAACTTCTTCACTTCTTTCTCCATGACAGGCAACAACATGGGGTTTATCTATCTTAGCTTCTGCCTGAATGGCTTAGCCTCTTCCTTTAGTGGGATCTTGTGTTCAATGACAGATGTGTCATATGTCTTGAGGTCTTCATAGGTCCATGCAAACACATCAGAAAACTCCCTCAACAACTCAGTATATTTGGCCCTCTGCTCTGTGGTAAAACTCCTTGACAGCTTGACAAATTTAGGCTCTTCCTGTGTGCCAATGTTGCACTCGGTTGTATCAATATCTTCATCTAAAATCCTATCCTTTATAGACACATCATTCCCATCGAAAAATCTTTCTAATGGAATTAGTCCCCTTGGAATGTGATTGCTAGGTAGATGAATGATCTGGTGGTTAGCAATTTTATTTAAAAACACCTCATGGTGAGGGTTATCTTCTGTATCAGGATCCTGATCAATGTGCAACGCAGAAAATTCATCAACATATTGGAGAAATTTCTCGATTTCCATATCATCTTCGAATTCCTTCCAATGCTTGACATTGTCCGGTACAGAGGACCTATATTTTATTTCAACATCAAAGTTGACCATAGGCGGCAGAGGAACTTTGAGCAAACTGGCTGAGACAGCTAAAGAATCAGCCACAGCATTATCCTCCCTTGGAATAAAAGAGATATTGAAGGCTGAGAAGAAATTGTCAATTAGGTCCCATGCTTCATTCCTGTAATTTCTTAGTCGAGGGTGCTTATCCTGATACGCTCTTCTGATCTGTTGGACCACCAAATCTACATCTCCGAACACTGCTATCTTCTGAATTCCCATTTCCCTTGCAGCTCTTAATCCTATAACAAGGGCTTCATACTCTGCCACATTGTTGGTGGTTTCAAATTCTAATTTGTATGACAGAGAAACGATTTCCTGGGTAGGTGACACAAAAAACACCCCAGCACTAGCGCCTTCCCTGGAATAGGCTCCATCAAAAAACATTTTCCAAATGGGGGTGATGGAGGGAGGAAGTTCACGAGGAGTGGTGGGTTGATTTTTGAGTTCAAGAGGAGGTTCCAGAGCATGAGTGAGTTGCAGTAAACTGGAACCTAAATCAGTGTCCAAGGAGAAAATGGGATGGTTGGTAGGATTGGCTTCATCACTGATTATATAGGCCAGTTGGGCTTCTCTGTATAGTCTTCTATGCTCTCCTCCAAACACTGGGATAGTATCATATGTGAGGTCCATCTGCAAGGTTCCCCCCAGTCTTTTTATCCAATATCTTGACAACAACATACTGAACTTGGGGGGGACATCAGCCACTACAATATCCATGACCATGCTTTTCATAGGCAACTGAAACAAGGTCACGACTAGGTCTTTGATAACCTTCAGACATTGAACTTTTATGAAGTCAAAGGAATATAGGTCATGATAGGATTGATTGACTTCTAGTCCTAGTTCTTCCATGACAGTTTTGGGCATGAGGTTGTGAGAAGCCTCAGAATCCATCAAGCAGTTGTGCAGTACCTTGTCATGTATGTTCAAGGAGGTGTAGAAGGGAGGGGATGAGTCATTCCTATCTTCTACCATAGGACCTAGGATAAATATAGGATTTTCATCTTGTATATTAATGGAGTCTATGGGAAGGCATGAGATCTCAGACTGTAGAAGCTCAGAGAAGTGTTTCTTGAACCCTTCATGTTTAATCAACTTGGTTAGGGGCACAGGGATTCTGATTTTCTGAATTTCATGCTCGAAATTAAAAGAAGGTGTAAGCTTCTGGATTTCTCTTATTTCAGGAGCATGATTCTGAACTAAGGGAGAGAGGGGTTGGGGCTTCTTACCTTTTTGACCGTATGCTACTTCATTAGCAGGTTTTTCTGTTCTAGTAGACTGCTCAGGAACGTCAGGCGCTATATTCTTTTTCTTGGACCTCAGATCATACCTGCCTTGGCCGCCACTAGTCTTGTCTCCCTTGCTCAGTTCATTTAGCTGACTGTTAATGAGAGACTCCTAATATGCTGATTGAGTGAGATGAGGAAAAGGAGGAGGGTCTCCGAAGTAGTGAATTTCAGGATCAAGCTCATTTGTTTCCCCTTCTTCCCCCTCGACCACAAAATTGTTTTGGAAAGGGGCCTAAATTTTCTGGTCTTCTCTGTCTCTTCCCCTTTCTCTTTGCACATTAGGGGGAGTAAAATTGTTCGGCCTCCTGAAACCTCCTTTGTTTTTGGTGTTCTGAGGGACCTTGTATGCTTGCCTCCCCTCGACTTTCATTCTCTCCATCTCTGCAGACAGAGACTTCACCATCTTGGTCAGTTCATCCACTTGAGGGTGGGGCACCGATGATCCAGAAGTTGAGGTTTCCGACCTTCCCTTTCTTCTGTCTGTGTCGGCCTTGTTCCTCAGTCTATCAGCTGTTAACACATTGGATTCCACCTCTATGGCCACATCTTGCATTTGAGCTAAGGAGGTGGCTCTTCTTTCTCTCAACAAAAGACAAAAATAGGGGCCAAAGGCACTAGCATAAGAAATTTTGGCCGACGCTTCTGAGGGTTTTATTTTGGCAGGAATTTTATTATACATCTTATTAAATATTTTGGAGAAGTCAGAGACAGACTCTCCTTCCATTTTCTTCAAAGACCAAAACTCTGTCATGTAGTACATGGAATCTTTCCTATCGCCCCACTACCTCAGGAAAGCATTATCCAGGGCTTTGATCCCAACAATAGCTCCGGGGGCCAATCCTCTGAACCATTTCCTCACCTTGCCATCTAGGCTCTGGACAAAGACTCTCATCCACACATCCTCATTTTCAATGTTCAGGTTGTCTACATAACTGTAAAAAGCATCCATATGATCTTCAGTAGTTATGTTCCCTTCCCCAGTAAACTTGGGCATATACTTCAAGTAGTCTCCAACAGGGAGAGGATTCATAGGATGGGGTAGGATTAAGAGAGCATATCTGGTAGTGACTATGGAATCCATTCTATTTAGAGGGGTATTAGCACTAGCCATGGGGATATTAGGTGGAGGAGATCTTGGAGGGGAAGGAGTTCGTGAAGGGGCTACTGGGAATGAGTCTCGAAGTGGAGTTGGAAACAAGAGGGGATTTAAGGAGAAGGCTAACGATCTCAAGTCAGCAGGTGCTCCTCTTTGCACAGGAGTAGTAAAGATAGGAGTGGGAAAATCTTCTATAGTCTTGGGTCTATGCCAAGGTACAACTTCAGAGGAGAGGGGAGTGACAAGGGTTTCTCCCTCCAATCCCAGACTAGGAGGGGAAAACTCAGCAGGAACACTCCCGAAGTTCAGAAAATGGGAAACCTCTAAAGGAGGCCTATTGAGAAACTAAGGAGGAGAAAATGGAGTTCCTACAGAAGGAGATGGTGGATTACCTGGTTCGGCGATGGAAGCTTCTTTTTCATAGTTCTTTCCTTTTCTGAGAACCACCTTCGGATCAGTTTCAGGTGTAGCTAGAGGTAGCTGTGGATGAGACCGTGTGTGTCTGCCTCTGAAAGCCACAATTAATAGAACAGGTTCTCCCTAGCGGAGTTGTCACAATGGAGTCACCAGATGCACAGTAGCAATCTTCAAAGACTCTAATACCCGATGCACCTTTGGAATCAGAGGTTGAATGTCATTCAATCTCGGCGAAAATTTTCAACTTCGTCCTCTGCAACAACACCAGAAATTTTGGCGACGAAAGTCACCCCTAGATTGCAGTAGGAGTAGAGCCCGACGCCCATCAATTTATGTCACAATTTGTTTTAATGGGGTTATCGAATGGAATTTAACTCAAAACGATGTGGTTCTAACTCTGAAACTAGGCCAGGCATGCATGGGCAAGTGAGGTCTTAGAAAACTTCAGACAGTGAGTTGTAGTAAGGGTGAATATGGGGAAGAATTGTATAAGAGAAAAATAGAGGTCTATCGTAAACATCAGGTTCCTAAAAGACTGTAGAAGAAGGCATCTAAATGCGAGATCTTCTTACATTCAAACGAAAAAAACCAGAGAAAACAACAATGCCACAATAAATCCTTTATCACAACATAATTGCCATAAAATCAATCGATTACGAACTCTCTTAGCATAAGATGAAAACCAAATGGAGTGAGAATATTGTATGTCATTAAAAAAGAAATCTTACATACCAATACGTAACCAAAGAACTAGATTCTATGCTAAAACTTTACAATCAGGAGCTTCACTCTACCATCGATACCTTCAAAAATTCAAAAACTGAGTACATATACTTGGGCAGATTTTCCCAATAGAGGCGCACTCACCCTTCAAGGCGTAGCGTCTCTTCAATCAATCTTCGAGTGGAAGTCCTTTTTCATACGTCTCCTTAACTTCACATGGCCTTTGTAGGGTAGGAGTAGTTGAACCAGTAAATGCCGAGTTAGCGTGTGCAGACCTCCTCCGGCTAGTCGAGAGCCCGGCATGGCTTCTCTGGAAAAATAGGTACACAGGACCCTCTCAAGCAGTTAGCTTTCTAGAACCTCCATTCCTCTCATTTAATGAATAAGGAGAGGTTTCAACCACCCTTTCTTGCCTTCATTTATTCCAAGCGAAAACCAGGACCGAGGTCGGATCAAATGGCACTTGGAGATCGCGGTAATTGCTTCTGTGAACATACACGACGCCTTCGGCCCTTCCTGAGAAGCTCTTTTCTTTCACAAGTGATGAAGGACTGTGACCACGTGCTTATCCCCAACATTCCCTCGACATTCACAAATGGGAAGGAGTTAGTTCTTGCTTCTTGAAATCGCGATGAGAAAAACGTCGAGGTGGCTTAATCTGGCACCACACTCCCCTCTAGATCTGACAGTTCTGAATGCACTTCGGTGATAGTGTAGGCCCAAGTCCTGAAAACTCTCATCACTTCATGCATAGAGAATATGAGGGAGCTTCTTCTTGTTCTTCGAAATCATGATGGGCGAACAGGGGGGGAGCCTAATCGTGTTCTAGGTGTCTTCTTCAAAGGGACAGTTGAGACTGCCCCTTGATACTGTGGGCCCAACTTTAAAATTTCTTTCCCTTTTGTGATTCACGAGTTTGTGGGTCAAGACCCTCGACTCCCTTTTCTAAACTCCCGATCCCGGAGATGGCGATATGGGTCGGGCCCCCTTTCTGGTCAGCGCTCTCTGCATGTAATCGTCGGCTAGAGCCCAAGTACTAACGCCTCTCAAAACTCACGGCTTCGCGAGCTGGAGTATTGAAATTTGGAATTCTCCCCTCGTGAAGTCCCGAGATGCGATGGTTAGTGAAGGTTGACCCCCTCTGGGCACTTTTCTTAACTCGCAATCTTGCACAAATAAAAGACATAGTCCTCCCTCTGAACTTACGAACCTCGAGTTCAAGGAATACCTATTGCGCTTGTACTGATCACGATTTCTGCCCATTGAAAACCCTTTTGCGCCATACTTAGCTCGACTTGGTTAACTGTAACAACCCATCAACCACTGCTCTGCTCTATCGATGAATTATTGCCGCAGAAGAATGAAGTGCCTGCTCGCTTGATTTAATCCTGAAATAGATTTCTTTTGTGAGCTGCGCCCAGCGCTTCTCGCGCCATTTGCAATCCTGAATACTCTTGTGCCTTGGACGAAAAATGTTACTAACAGATACCATCAGATCTAGATTGCCAAGGAAGATCGCCATAAGACCACATTTGCAACAGAATGGGGATCCTACCATTATACAGTGATTCCATTTGGATTGAATAATTCCCTAGCCATCTTTTCCAGGGTGGTGGTCGAAGCATTCAAGGAATTTCTACATAAATTTCTAGAAGCATATTTTGATGATTGGACTATTTTTAGTTTATTGAAACATCATATTGAATGTCTAAGGCTAATGTTGGAAAAATTTAGGCAGTGTCAGATTGCCTTGAATCTGAAAAAGTGCATCTTCTTCTCACCATTTGGAGTGTTGTTAAGTCATATTGTATGCAAGCAGGGATTGTTGGTAGATCCATCTAAAATTGCCATTGTAGTTGATCTACCCCCTCCTACTTTAGTCAAATAGCTACGCACTGCACTAGGACACACTGGATATTACAGAAAGTTCATTAAAGGCTATGCACATATTACAACACCCATGGAGAATCTCTTGAAGAAAGACTATCAGTTTAGTTGGACAGAAGAATGCCAGCGGAGCCTTAACACACTGAAACATAAAATGGTTATTGCACCTATTCTAGTTTTCCTAGATTGGAGCAAGGAGTTTCATGTGCATGTCGATGCGTCTTATATGTCCTTAGGAGCAGTGTTAGCACAACCTGGGGAAGGAGATATTGACCATTCGTTATCTTGTGCTAGAAGGAAACTATCCATAGCTGAGATTAATTACAGAACCACTGAGAGAGAAGGATTAGCCATCGTGTATGCACTACAAAAATTTCACTACTACTTGTTGGGAGGACACTTTAAAATGTTTACTGGTCACTCCATGCTGAAATACCTAGTCAAAAATCCATTGTTGTGGGGGATAATATGTAGATGGATTCTGCTATTTCAGGAATATGATTTCAAAATTGTGGTTAAGCCAGGAAGAATGAACAAAGGTCCTGACCACTTGTCGAGGTTGGAACATGGTGAAGAATCAACCAGTTTGGAGGATACACAGTCAGATGCACAACTGCTAGACATTAGAAATATTGATGATCACTTCATAGAGATAGTCTAGTTCCTATCAACAGGAATGACACCTAGTGAGTATACAATCACCCAAAAGAAACAAATAGTAGTGCGTGTTGCTGGCTTTTCATTTATAGTTGGACATCTATACAAGATGGGACTAGATGAGATATTGAGGAGGTGTGTTATGGAAGTAGAGCGACCATTGATCCTCGTCGAAGCTCATGAAGGCATTGCAAGAGGACATTATGCAAAGAAGGCAACTGCATAGAAGGTTCTTAGAGATGGCCTTTGGTGGCCTACCTTACACAGAGATTCCAGGGACTATTACAGAGCCTGTGATGTATGCCAAAGAGTTGGGAAATAGTCCAGAAGAGATGAAATTCCTTTAGCACCACAAATGACCCTACAAGCATTAGAGAAATGGGCCATTGACTTCGTAGGACCTATAAACCTACCAGGAAAGCGCACAGGAGAAAGATACATAATCATTGTGATAGAGTACTTAACCAGATGGGTCTAAGAAAGAGAATTTAAGGACTGTAGTGCAACTATAGTTGCGCGCTTCATATTTGATGACATCATAGCCAGGTTTGGATGCCCGAAGATCCTTATGAGTGATCAAGGCACACATTTCATCAATAAGAATGTGGAAGTCTTGATGAAGGAATTTGTAGTCCATCATCAGAAGAGAACGCCTTACCATCCATAAGAAAATCAACAAAATATTGGAGACAATGCTAACGAAGATTTGCAGTGTCAATAGAGATGATTGGGATTTAATAGTACCACTTATACTTTCGGTCTATAGAACCACTTGCAAGAAGCTAATAATTCAGACCCCTTTCAAGTTGGTGTATGGTCTCGAAGTTGTTGCCCCAATGGAATATTTGGTATGAAGCTTAAGAATTGATGTCTTTATAGATATGGATGACACTGGTGCTATTTGAGAGAGGCTTGCACAGTTGGTTGAACTAGAAGAAAACAGATTTATTGCAGGATTTCATCAGCAAGTTCAGAAGGAAAGAGAGAACACCTACCACAATAGACACATCAAGAAGTAGGCATTTTAGCAAGGTGATCTAGTACTAGTATATGATAGTAAGTTCATTAAGCATCTTGGGAAGTTCATGAAGCATTGACTTGAGCCATATGAGGTATCCTATGTTACAGAAGGAGGAGTTGTGCAGTTGAAGACTTTGAATGGATAATGGAAGGAAGGATTAGTGAATGAGAGATGGTTGAAATTATATCGTGACAACCAGCTACTTTGCAACACTCAGTAAAAGCATAAGGAAAAGGTTCTAGGTAACAGGTGCAGTTGAAATTGGGTACCAGACATAACAAAGACAGTATACACAAGGAAGGAAGGAAGGAAGGCATAGGGCTGAAAGCAAAGGTTGCACTGCGCACTCTGAAGTCGAAGTAAAATAGAAAGTTGAGATCTGAAGTGCCTCGAGATGAGTCACAGGTGAGTGTTGGGGGCCTGTTGGCCCTTGGTTATGAAAGCAAGCAAAGATCAAGGAAGAAAAGGCAAAATGCAAACTGCGCAGAAGACACAATGACTGTTACTGGGTCGAAGTGAGAAAAAGAGAAGAAAAGACAGATCAAAGTAAAAGGAAGCAAGCCGTTGGATGAGGAGGTCAAGGATGATAATAAACTAGGAAGATGGATCATGGACAACTGAACAAGCAGAAAAATCCACCGTTGGATATTTTGGAGAACCGCGTGAGAAGGAAGGAAAGTTAGGTTGATGAAGCCTTGAAAATGTGGGTCAAGTTGACCTAGGGTTTTAGACACCTAGGGTTTTTGTATCTAGGGTTTTGACACCTAGGTCTAGGCCTAATTAGGTTTTCGATGAATGATTGTAATGTATAAATAAGAACCTAGATGAGGGAAGAGGGTTCGTTCCAATTTTTTTATTGGCATGAGCGATTATTGTGTGTGAGAGAGAAGTGCTAAGTGTAAGAGCCTTTTGGTATTGTAAGATCTTCAGGTGGGTGTGGAGATCAGTCCTGTAGCTGGTTGCGGAGGAAGGGGAGAGATAGAGAGGAGAAGAAAGAAGATCTACTAGCTAAGAGCGTAGACAAGAACTATATGCTTCATCTTAATATATTATAAAGAACAGTTTTGTGGATGTATCCCTAGAGAGAAGGTGAACCACGTATATCTTGTGTTGTGTGTGATGGATGCTATGTTCTTTGTCCTTTGATATACTTCTATTGCATTACTGTGTTAGATCTGATAGATAATTGTGCAGAGTAGATCTAAGAGGTTACTTGATATATAAATGTTGTGTTGTTCTTGTATTAGATCCACTTGATATTCCCCTTGGTTGTAGGCATATCTGTCCTACAAACCCCCCATAGCTACTTTGGGTGAGACTGCATCTTCCTTGTAGGTGTTTCTGAAAGGGCCAGTAGTTAGGGCTTGTTGGTGCACTCTTGGAGCTGAACCCTGGGTATGCCCTTGTGCCAACAATACTACTTGATCTGTGGAGCTCTGTGCCAAGAGGAAGGGTTAGATCTAAAGAAAAGAGGCTAGATATAAAGAAAAGAGGTCAAATCTAGGAGATTTGTGCCCTAATAAAGGTGAAAGTGAGAATAAAGATGTAAGATCTGTAATCTTTGTGCTCTGTAGAAGTAAGATAAGTGGAAATTTTTGTTTCTAGAGTATGGATCTAGGTATGGTTGATAAATTCTGTCCTAGCTTGAAAACTAGGGCACTGATAGATGAACGAAGATTTGATATGAGTAGATCTGATAAGAATAATGAAAGATATGTTATACCTATGCATAGAGAGAATGTTTGGACTAAAAAATGGATGCAGGACCCTAGAAATAAATTGTTACAGGTTAGCTACCATGATCTTAGCACGCATTATAGGAAAGGCCATGGATCATTTAAAAGAAAGAGAGGATTAACCCTTTGTTACAGTTGTAGAAAACCAGGACATATTTCTAAGGAATGCCCTGGAAGAAGACCTAGTTGCCTCTGTTGTAAAGATATGGACCATGAAGTATTGGATTTCCCTAGAATGATTTCTAAGGTTGAAAGGATGAATATGATACAATAAGACCATGAGAAAGGTCAAGCAACTGAAACCATGACATAACCCCAGAAAGAATCAGAGAAAGTATTGCTACAGATGAAAGAAACCCTGAATGACCACCGACATGTTATCTTATCAGATATCTTAAAAGAAAAAGAATGCATAGAAATAAGAATAGGAGACTTCGACATTGACTATGTTTTGGATGAAGAAACACAGGTGAATATTATGATAGAAAGAGCTTGGGAAACTTTAGGAAAGCCTGCTATGATTCCTTCATTGGGGAGAATAGGACTATTCATAGGAAAGATGATAAACCTATGTGGAAAGCTCACCCAACTATCTATGAGTACCACTGGAACTTCGATAGAGGAGGAATTTGAAGTTGTTAAATTTATTGAGAAAATCACTCCATTTGCTATGTTACTAGGAAAACCTTGGATTGAAAGAGATCAAGCTAGAAGGAAAGAAGAAGAAGTCTTAGAACAGAAGAAGCAAGAGTTGAAATATTTCGTGACTAGGAGGATCGCACACTTGATTGAAGAACAGGAGAATTGAGTGAAGCTATTTAAAACTAGAGACTTGGATGTTGAAGTGGGAAGAACACTAGAAGATCCACAGAAGACTAACGTACCTATTCCAGATACAGATGAAGTATTACCTCTGATATCTAGTAAAGAATCTCAACAATGCGAAGTTACTATGCCAAAAGAAGATAAGATTCATAATGGAAAAAGGAATATTGAGACAAAGCTCACCGGAAAGAAGGATAGAAAACTAAATAAGAAGAGAGATAAGATCGAAAAGTTAGAGAAGGTTCCAGAGGGGACTTTGGAGAAGGAAAATTTCCAAAATTGGAACTTCATCGGGATATCACAACTGTGTCACATGGCACTTCACCATGGCAAAGAAATATAGTCATTGGGAAGAGTATAACTATTATATCAATGACCTGAATGGGTATAAAGGCATTTATGGTCAGAAATTTTGCCACCAGACCGTTGGTACCATGCCATAATAGACATAACTGAGTTAATGAAGGCTTCTCACCCATTGTAAGAGATCCGTTGCCAAGTTATCTATTTATCCCATCACACCATGCAACGAGAACACTTTTTCCAAATGTGACTATCTGAGCCCAAAAAATAGTTGATTTATCACAGTGATCATCACGCTCTTGCCATCCATCCCGTTGCATTGAGCATTTACTCTTCGAGCCCAAGATATTCAACCAAGAGAATGTATGTTTGAAGAACTTAGCGTAGTCGAAGAGTCTGTGAAAGAAGTATTCATCAACCTCATGACTGAGAGAGTCATGTCTGAAAGAGTGATGTCTGTGGGTGTACAAGAGTCATCGACGAGAGGAGTGCAAGCCTCTCTATCAACTTCTCGTGGAGACGGACCATCCCAACCATTAGCAGAAAAGAGAACCAAACATAGATATGATCTAGAAAATGCGAAGCTAATCCCGACCATATTTCCCAACTACATCCCACCTATGGTTGGCATGGTGATTCATGATAGTGTGCCAAGAGATTTCGAGTACACCATGGTTACTGCATACCTCCTGAAAGGGATACGCATAGCTCAAGTGTAGTAGGACAAGATCGCCACGTTGAAGTTCAGTGACTTCAAACTCAGAGATTGCAAGAACTATAGTATGATTGCCCCATATAAATACCTGACTAGGACAAAGGGGAAGAACTCAAAGATAATCCCTTAGCCATGGACGATGAACCTCGCGCAGTCCACCTTGTTAAATGTAATGAAAATCCCACACTTTGGAAGGCACCAGGAAGTCAACGCCTGTGTCAATCTAATACTTTCATGCTACCAAGGTGACTGCTTATGGCTAGACCACCATATCACGGTCGATCCAATGCTAATCCATAGGATCATCGGATTAAGTATGCAAGGACTCAACCCGTAGGATTTATATCCAGGAAAATCTATAGATTGCACACTAGCACAAAAGATCAAGGATACATACGACAATGTTGAAAAGGGGACATGAGGCTACAAGGTGGCCTCCATCCAGAATTCCACAGTGTGCCTATCCATCCAATTAATAGCCACAGAGTTAGTAAGGAATAACTGACCCACGTAGGTCACAGGCTTTGTCATTGACCATGCGGGGAAGTGTGTAGAAGGCCTACAGATGAACTAGGTGAAGTACCTAGTTAATCAGCTGGAACTAGACTTCCTTGAAGCACAGGATCAGGGCTACGAGTTTCACTTTAGATGGCTCCTAATCCTCATCACCTTTGTTTCCTGGGAGATGCCAAAAGGTGTGAACTTCTTGGATATTGAACCTTTCAAGCTACTTGTTGTGAATTTCACCACACTCTGGTACTCGAGTGATATGAACAAACAGTGGAAGTCAAACACTATTTTTCACACATATTACCTTCAGTTGAAGAGAGCCATCGAAGATGAACCTCACATGACTCCGAACACCCTATAGAGGTTCTAACCCCTGATGAAGTTATACGCAGATTGACACTTCATCTATATTACAGCACAAGCCGATGTACATAAGGAGTAGCTTCAGTGATACTACAAACTCATGGAAGAGGACCTTGATGAGATCACTAAGGACTAGTCCGCAGACCTCCTCATCCTCGCTGAGCCTGCAGTAATTTTTTACCCTAAACTAGATAGCCCGGAGGCCACCCACAAAGAATAGAACACACTCGCAACCAGTAGAAGGAAGAAGACTAAAGAGGTCCAAGACTTAAGAAACACCTCAGTAAAGACTACTTCAGTATCACTTGACCGAGGGGGTGATGATGAAGTAGAAGAGATAAATGGAAAAGAAGCTAAATAGAAGCAAGGTGAAGTAACACCTCCCAAAGATGAGATCGATCCCCTAAAGAAGAGGAAGGTTTCTCCCCTGAAACCTTCTTTCCAGAAGAAATCGAGAGCCAACATGAACAAGATTAAGACTGTACTCACTACCGATGATTTTGACTTCATCATAGCAGCCCTAAATGACACTTTGCTAGAAATCATGGAGAAATAAGAATCTAAGCAGGAGGAAATATACGACAGAATTGAGGTCGAATTCCAAGGGGTACAACAGGCCCTTTAGTCCAGCCGTACAGTGTCCACTGTGCCCCTGCCATCAGGAGAACCAGAGTTGGGAGATGATCCAGCCCAACTCCGCTGACTAGTTGATGCGATCAAAGCTCGCCTTTGTCGCGCACAAGAAGAAACAAAACAAGCCACCCAGGCCTTGAATCAAGTACAAAGAATAATCATATAACAACGTAGAGTTGTAGAATAGGATAAGGTTTCTCTCTAGTCAAATTTTGAAGAAGAGAAAGGACAGATGCAACAAGAAAAATAACAGTTGCTCGCAGAGAAACTCGAAGTGAAAGAAGAAGTCATTAGAGCACTCCACTCTGTGATAGAATTAGAACCACATGCAGAAGATTGAGTCACACATCAAGTAGAGCCACTCATAGAAGCTATCCAATAGCTACAACAACGAATATCATACTTACAGCTCCGCGCTGTGCCTGACACCCCATAGGATGTGAGGGATCAAACGGAAGCAACTGCTTGAGGCACAGTTGAAAGAATAAAAGTTCTTTCCATGGAGTGCAAGAAATTGAGTGATCTTAGTGCCCAGACATATAAGAGACTCACTGAGAATCCATAATTGAAGGCACTGGATTCATAACTCCAAGAGGCGAAGTATCAAACAGAGATAATACAGGCGCAGTTGAAGCCCCTGTCAGTTGTGGAATGAATGAAGTGATCCTAGGAGAAATGCACCACCCAACAGCAGGTCCACACCATTCAGAGTAGAGTTATGGAAGTAACTCAGAGGCTCA
>JASDQU010187686.1:890-20485 GCA_032191745.1 Picea mariana
GATTGATTTGCGATCATATAAATAAGGACTACCTAAGACCATTCCACATGTTTCTAACAACACCACATCACATATTACTTCATCCACATACTTACATGTAATTGCAAACTTTATGATACATTGCTTTGTTATGTGCAATTTGTGATCTTTGCTTATCCAATTTAGTGAATAGGGTTTGTGATGTAATTTAGTTGTCAATCCCAATTGTTTAACCACCTCTTCTAAAATCAAGTTAGATTGAGATAAACTATCTATCAATGTATCAATCTTAGTATGTTTTATAATGGCCCTTATATGAAATAATTACTTCTCGAATCAAAACCATCATCAATTTTACTTTTCAAACCAACTGCTGTAATCTTAGACTCATCACTTGAATTTGATCCCAAGTCTGTTGGTTGTGTTTCTATTGCAAATTTTTTCCTCCCTTTCCTCTCTTTGAACCACTTTGGTCTCTTCTCTGGGATAAATTTCCAACAATGTTCATCATCATGCCCTTCTTTCTTTCAATGCTTGCAAGAGAGCTTCTCTTCCTTCACTATCGTTGAGTTTGATTTCTTCCCATTCCCTTTTCCTTTCCCTTCTTTCTTTGAATATGATTCCCCTGATACACTAGCTCCAATTTTTCATGTTTCAATACATGTTGCTTGGACGAAAACCTCATCAATCTTATTAGGTCCAAACACAAATACAATATTACGAATATAAGCAGGAAAACCTCCTATATACTTCATAAGAGTTTCTTATGTAGTCAATGGAACATCTATCATCAAAGGCATCTTAAAAAATTCATATGTATATTCCTGCACCGATTGTCCTTTTCTTAAATTAAGACTTTTCCATTCAATTAAAGCCTTTTCCTTAGATCCTGATGGATAGAACTATTTTCTAAGTGCAGAAATAAAATCATGCCATGATGAAAAACTCTTACCAACTTGTTGAGTTCCATGTTGCATCTTACTTTTCCATCGGATGAGAGTTGTGCCTTCAAGACGAAGGGATGCCAATCTGATTTTGGTTTCCTAATATTTGATTTGTTGCACATTACAATATACCTCCATCTATTTAACCAAGTTATCAAGTTTCGCAGCATTAACTTCGACATCATACATGGTCAAAACAAATTTTACATCAAGTTTAAGTAATGGCATATCAGGCTTATCTTTATGAGAATGTTTTCTTGAAGAAGTATTATTTAAACTTGTACTTGAAGAATAAGAAGACGATGGAGATGAAGGATGTGAAGGAGGATATTTTGGAGGTTCCTCTCCTTCTTCATTTTTTTCTTGCTTTGAAGTTTCCCCTTGAACAGGTATCTTCTGTTCCAAGTAATCATCATACAACACTTTTACCATCTCGGATATGGAAAAGAAATTTCTTTGAAACTCTCTTTCTTTTTGAGAAAGTCCTTCTTCCGATGCCATCTTCTCACTTTGATATGTCCTCTTTCTTGATCCAATCTTAGGATCTCCTTATACAAGATCTCCTTCACGACAACTTAGCTTTTCCCTGGTAATAATGCAAACTCAAAACAACAAAATGTCAACCTTCTCTAATACCACTTGATCTGAAATTGATCTTTTAAAGACTTGGTTAAGTATTTTGCATGAGTTGATTTACCATTTAGAAAATGGAGAGAAGAAGAAGATTTAATGAAATAATTTTGCAGCCATCATAAAGAATGCAGAAAAGAAAATGAACATTAAGAACAACAAACCATAACGACAAATATTGTTAACATAGTTCGACAAAGTTTCTTATGTCTCTAGGCCTTTGTCTCTGTGGGGGAGGATTTGTTATTAATATTCAATGCTTCAAAAGTACATTGATTGGATTAAAAAATGGTATGGTTGTGTTTTGATTGACCTCAAAAATCCAACACAACTAACGACACTAAAAAAGGTTGATCATATTGCTCGAAAATTGCCTCTAAAGTTCTCTTCCTCAATGGATTCCCTGCATAAAAATGTCTTTAAGCTTCAAATAATCTTCATCATTCTGCTATTCTAGACCTCTCTGGACTGTCAAAAATACCTAGTTTATATATATTTTTGGTTAGGGTTCACATACCAACCTCCTCCCAAAAGTTGGCCTCAAATTGGGCTCCAGATCCTCCAATAATGGGAAAAATCACATTAAAATTAGACCAATCAACCATAAAATCCAAATACTATAGGTTAAAAAACCCACTTTTGAAAAATATATGAACCAACCCCTTTTATCTAGGCCCTTGCTCATATGGATGGCCATGTGGCCATGCACTAAGCGCATGTGCCCTACTCCTCCACCCATGGTTGTGTGCAAGTGCCATGTGACCACGAGCTAGGTCAAACACCTGCTATGCCCCCAAACTAGCTCATGGTCACACACTTGTTCACATGGAAGGTTTACCCTGTGGTATAGCACCTTGGTCGATGGGTTGGCCCTATCGACCGGGTGCTACAACCACCAAACTCGGCCCAATACCAATTCAAATATATATTTCTCCATTTGTATAAACAAGCAATAACGTAGAATGAACGATTGGCATGTGGTTTGTGAAGTCATCGTTCGCTCAGGAGGTCAAGGGTTCGATCCATAGGAAGGGGAATTTTTTTTGAATTGGCCCTCATTGGCCTCGTATGGGGTTCCACGTGGTGCCCTATGATTGGGCCATGTGTCACCCTATGATTCACCACCGTACACAGTCAGCAACACAATCACCCTGCCAACTCATTTGAAAAGTCAACACACCTACCACATGTCATGTCTGGAGCTTACCACATTACCACCACCTATCATTCGTACCTTGCCATGTCACTATACATATTTCCACATCAGCACCCATATTGTATAGTCATCTGCCACATTAGCACTAGAAAACACCAAAAATGTCTGACACGTGTCACCTCCTAGTGCTTCCATGTCAACATATTGACATCATCATGATGTGATGCTGACATCATATTCCCCATCATGCTGACGTACTGCTGACGTCATTACTATGATGTCTGAATGTTGATTTTGACTTTTTTCATGTTTGGGAAAAAGTTCATATCATGATAACTTCACCATACAGTGTCCATTTTTGAAAAAAAACATACTTTTAGAATCGACACAATGAGCCCTACGCGAAGGCGTTGGTTTCGTATGATTCTGAGAGATTTGAAATTTTGGCCTTCCTAGATCCATTTTGGATCAACCAAGAGAGAAATATCCACGATCCAAAATTTGTCCCTCAAGTATGCAAACTTTATCTTGGACAAAAACTTCATCAAAATATCTATAGTCTTCTCATCAATGGATATATACTAGAAAACAACTTCTCCCCTCTAGTCTTTATCACAAAGAAATTAATCCTTGATCTCAATGTGCTTCGACCTGTCATGGAACATTGGATTCTCTGATATATTTGCACAACTTTGGTTATCACAATATATCATGATAAAATCTACAACCTGATCAAACAGTCTAGACACCAGATTACAAAGCCACACTACTTTTGTACAAGCATCACAAGCTGCAATATACTCTACTTATGCAGTTTTGAGTGAAATATACTTTTGTTTTCTGCTATCCCATGAAATCATAGCAAAACCCAAATTGAAACAAATTCTAGAAGTACTCTTTGTATCTTCCACAGTCTCTGCTGAATCTGAATCGGTAAATCCGTGCAACTTTACTTCACTATTTGATGCATATCTCAAACCATACATTATTGTCCCATGAAGATATATCAAGATATGCATTGCAACCACCCAATGCTCTTGTATAGGTTCCACCTAGAACTGGCTCAACATGTTCACATCAAATCATATGTTCAGCCTAGTATTTATAAAATACATCAAGGAGCCAATTAACCGTCGGTATAAGGATGAGTCTATTGGAACAGTATCAGAGTCTCTCAAATTCCTCAAATATGTTACTGTGGGAGTTTCTATGGATTTGCAATCCATCATCCCAAACTTCCAAAGGATATTTACAATGTACTTCCCTTGTCCTAGGAAGAATTCACCACACTTCTTCCACACTTGTAGTCCCAAATAGTAGTGCATGAGACCAAGATCCTTCATATAAAATTCAGTGGATGGATCCTTCTTACACTGAATAATGAGAGGTTCTACACCTGTCAAGAACAAGTCATCAACATATAACAGTAGAATAACAAGTGCATTATTCACAACTTTTTAATAGATATTTGGATCAGCATGAATCTTGGAAAATCCAAGTCTTGTCAAGTAGCTATCAATGCATGCATACCAATCTCTTGGATCTTGCTTGAGTCCATACAATGCCTTCTTCAATCTGCATGCATGGGTTTCTTTTGGGTGTACCTCAAAACCTTGAGGTTTCTCTATATATACTTCTTCCTCAATCACTCCATTGAGGAAGGAGTTCTTTACATCCATATGATGTAAAATCCAACCCATGGAAGATGATAGAGATATTATGGATCTGATAGATGTATATCTGGAAACTAGAGAAAACATCTCATCATAATCTTCTCCCTCCTACTGAAGGACCCTCTAGCCACAAATGTCACCTTGTACTTACCAATACCTCCATCTACAACATGATTTATCTTATATACCCACTTTGAAATGACTACAAAATTCTCTTTAGGTCTCACTACAACTTCCCATATATCATTCTTCATGATGGATTGGTATTCTTCCATCATGGCCTCCTTCCATTCTTTGTTCTTAATTTCTTCCTCAAAGGTGGAAGGTTTTGCATTAATCAAACTTGTCATGAATGCCACATAACTAGTGAACCTTTTGGGTTTCTTGGTTTGTCTTAAAGTAACAATGGGAGCCTTATGATTTTATTCTTCCTTCAAAGTAGTTTCAAGCCATGCTGATATTTTTCTTGTCTTAGGTATAACAATTGGTTCCACATATTCATGCGGTGATTCTTTTTCTTCATTAGGTTATTTGGAGAACATGTACTTTCTTCTTTGGTATCTTCACGTTCCTCTTCTTCGTTGGATTCTATAGATTCTTATATAGAATTCTTAAATGCAATCCTTTCATAAAAATTTAAGTCTCTTCTTATTTCAATCTTCTTTTGACCTGGAACATAAATTATATACGCTTTTGATGATTCACTATAACCAACGAATATTCCTCTCTTTCTTGAGGGTTCCAACTTCTTTCTCTTAACCTTGGGAACATGAATATATAAAGGACATCCAAAGATTCTCAATTGTTCAATGCTTGGCTTCTTTCCTGAGAAGGATTCTTCAGGAGTCATGTTATTCAATATTCTATGTGGATTTCTATTATGAACATAAACAACTGTCATAGTTGGTTCTCCCCATAGGAACATAGATACATTATGATCATTCATCATTGCCTTGACCGATTCTTCAATGGTTCTATTCTTTCTTTCAGCCACACCATTATGTTGAGGATTGTGAGGGACAATGTGCTCCCTCCTAATTCTATCTTATTTACAAAAGGAAATGAGATACTTGGAGGTGTATTCTCCTCCATTATCATATCTTATTGTCTTGATCTTCTTGTCTGATAGGTTCTCTACTTCAGCCTTGAATTCCTGAAATTTTCTAAATACTTCATCCTTAGCCTTTAACAGATACAACCGTGTCTTTCTTGAGAAGTCATCTATAAATTTTACATAGTAAAGAGATCCTCCTAGAGACCTCATTGTCATAGGTCCAAATACATCTAAATGTATTAGGTCTAAGATCCATTTGGATCTATTCTCACTGCTTGGGAAAGGTTTCTTAATGTTCTTCCCAAGTGCACATTCTCTACACATAGATTCATGTACTAACTGTAATTCTCGTATGCCTACAACCATATGTTTCAGGGATGGAAATGATTGATAATGAGGGTGAGCATAACTTCTATGCCATAACTCACTATGGTTTATTTCTTCATGTACTAGGGCTTGAATATTCTGACCTGGGAGTTTATATAACCTTCCTTCATAGGTTCCAAAAACTATATCATTTTCTATCTTGGAGTCTTTAGACCATACAAGAAATTTTCCATCCACAAAAGCTACTCTATATCCTTTCTCTTCCAAAAATGAAATAGATACTAGATTCTTTTTCAAACCAAGAACATATAAAACATTACTAAGATGGATAGAGTTATGTGATTCCATTTTGATAGTAGCTTTTCCAATTCCCTTGTCTGCATACGATTTATTGTCTCCAAGCTCAACTTTATGAGGTGTCTCCTTCTCCTTCATGCTTGAGAAATTCTGATGGTCACCTGTAATATGACTTGAATCTCCACTATCAATAAACCACATGTTATATTCAATGGTTCGAGTAAGGGATGACTAATAGAATAAATTTGCCTCATCATGATTTGTCTTGCTTGAGGGTTCTTCATCATTGGTAGTTTATGCGTGATTCTCTCTTTTCTCTTCCTTGTTAGTTTAGGACAATTCCTTTTGTAGTGGATATAATCATGGCATTCAAAGAATTGTACCTTTTACATATCTCTTTTCAACTTCTTTATTGAACCATATATTTTCTTACGTCCATGTCTTTCAAAATTTCTTGCAAAGGCTTGAGCATCTTATTCCTTCTAAGGTTTTCCCTTAGATTTTAACCTTTTCTCTTCTTGTTCACAACATGTCCAAAGTTATTCTAATGTTGGAAACTCCTTCCTTTTATTCATACTTGCAACAAATGCATCCCATGATCTAGAGATACCATTGATTTCTATGTTCACAACTTCCTTTCTGGGATGGCTTCTTCAATAACTTGTATTTGATCTCTCAACTGTGAAATCCTTACAAAGTATGAATCTATGGTGTCATCCTTTATCATCTTTGTGTCACGAAGTTCATTCTTCAAACTCATCACTTTTCCAATATTTTTGACTGAGAAAAGTTTTGTTAGGGCATTGTACATCTTCTTGCATGAGTCTAGATGAGACATGTAGGGTATCAAGTGATCCTTTACAGATTCCACTATGATACTCATAGCATTAAAACATTATCCTTGAACTTCTCCAGTGCTGCAACATTATGAGGTTCCTTCTCTCTTCCTGCTTCAAACTGTGGTTCCATGATATTTCCTTTCATGATATATAGGACATTATTCTTGGCAAGGATGAGGTCAATCCTTGTCTTCCATGCTTTGAATTTTAAATCCCCTTCTAAATTTTTTTCTGACCTCATAGAGTAAGACGCGACTTCTTTGAATTGGTCAAAATTTGACTTTGACTTGGTCAACCTTTGAATTTGACCAAAAAAATCAAACTTGACACCTTGGCTTGCTCAGAGTACCAGGAGGTGTACTTGGATAGGGCACACTAGTCTATCCATGAATTAGGTAAAGCGCTTCATTTAAGGTGCCTCAACAAGAGAGTTAGGGTTTCGTTACTACAACAAAACTTTGACTACAATTGCAACTGCAACTAAGAAAATCCTCCCAATATACTTTCCAGTGGTTAGACTGTTTGAAGATAGCGTGGGCCCATAACCTGTTAAAATAATAGGTATGCTCATTTCCCCATAGACAATATCACTATATTTTCACCCAACCATAGGCACAAAGGACACCCCCGAGAAAGTTAACCTTGAAATACATAATATTTCTTGAATAAAAGAATATAACCAATAGCCAACCAAGGCAATGTAACTCTCTCCAGAGCTAGCATACCAAGAAGAAAGTCCAAACCATAACCATAGACCAAGTCACCACTGCAACAACTGCAACTCTCCACCAATCATGCACACCACTACTCCTTATGCAGTTGTGAGAGTGAGTGAGTGAAAATAAGCTCAAGTTCCCTCTATTTATAGTCCTCCAAGTTACCTAACTGGGCTGACTTATTCTTCTGGAGGATAATAATTTGATATAAATTATTCTCTTCAGCCGACTTGTGTTCTAGGGTTATTACCCAACTAATTAGGGTTTTTCTTACTTCCCGAAATATTCTAGTCTTGTCAAAGATTACATTTAGAGGTTAATACTTTTCGTAGCTATCGTAATATCAAGAGGTGGGTCCCCTCATATGTGTTAATGGTATACATCAATGATTAGTAATTAAATGGTTTCTACCTTGCTCGACATCAACTAATCAATTCAAATGTTGTATATTTGTACAATTGGGGTTTGGTACAAATATGACCTTGGTTTTGGGGCCACATCATTCCTTTATAACATTCCCTCCCAAGTTCTGATAGAGTATATCACTTGTCTATGAATACTTTGAAGACTTCAAGGGAACTCTCCTTAGTGTTGATTGTCTTCTTGATGTATATTTTGTGACATAGATATACATTGTATTTTTTTGTATCTATGATCTTATTGATGACATGGATTCATCATGTATTCTTTCATGTCCATTTTCTTACTTTTCATCTCATGGATTCATCATGTATTATTTATTTTACATAGTATTACATTTCATGTCATGGATCCATAGCATATTATTTGGTGACCATACTTTGATGATATTCATAGTCTGAGTATCTCTACCTTGGGCATGGTATATATATGATTTTATCCTTCATGTTTGACTGCAATTACTCTTTGAACTTCAGACCTCTTTTCTCTCATCTAACACTACCTCACATGGATACTATTTTATTGTAATTTGTTTCGGCCATCCACTCCTTTTTTGGCCTCACACATTAGGGGGAATTTGTTGTAGCCTTAGTTTCCACCCTACAGGGTCATAGAGAAATACAATACAAGATGAAATCCAAGACACAACTTTGGCTCAATATTCAAACAATTTTGAGGGGTGTCACTAGTATTCTATGGGACAATTAGCGACATGTTAGTTTTCATCAATTCACAACAAGTAACACCTCTGTAAGCTTATATATTCGTAGAGTTTCAAAGAGGAAAGAAAGGCGTGGGTTCGTTCTTCATGGAATGATCCTTGGAACTCACAACATTCAAGTCTTCATTGGTCTCTAGAATATATAGAAGCTCTCCCAACCCTCTTCTAAGAATCTATATAAAATAGAAAAATCTTGAGCATGAGGAAAAAGAATCATTTACAGATCTATGTGGCCAAAATTTAGAGGTGATTCTCCATCTACATCAGTTGTAGTTAGTTTTCCTAGCTTGGTTGAAGAGATTAGGAGGAGCAATGAGCAAGGGGAGAAGAGGAGTGCATATACACCATGAGGTAATTGCATTGATGTACTTTTTTCATTTGAATTAATAGGTCATTGGTTTTCCCTATGAATGTTTGTATTTCATGCATAAATATTTATATATGGTTTATTTTGTCATATATCGGTTTATATCCAAGGTATATCTAGGATTATAACACTAGGAAGAGAAGTAGAATGGTATCATTTTGTCTCTTATGTGCAATAAGTGGGTTGTGAGGGCTGGAGGTGGAACTTCAAGACTACAACATCCAAGACATACAAAGGACAAGATTCAAGAAAAATCTCTACTATTTGTAATATACCAGATATAAAAAGTATGCAGAACAGAAATAAAATGCTAGAAATGGCAGAATAACAACAATATAACCAGAATAATCACCACAATAACACTGAAATGATATGAGAACAACAACATAAATAAAACTTTGATTCTGAGAGCAATGTTCACGGGCCTCTTCGAGGGGGCAACCTCCAGTCGATAAGAGATCTATTATAATAATATCCAAGCTAAGGTTCTCATACCCTCAACTCCTATTTATACTAAATATGTCTATCAAAAGAAGCATCTAGAGGAAGATCCTTCTAGAAGTGGAAGCTTCTATTAGGTCTTCTTACATTCGACTTGTTCTATTTTATTGCAAGGCCTTATTAATATTGACCTTTATTACATCTGAATATATTGTTCTACCTATGTGTGGGTTAGGACCCTAACATGTCCTCCCCCTTAAAAACAACCTTGTCCTCAAGGCTGAAGATGTGGAAATTGTTGCAGAATGGTAGCTGGTTCCCAAGTGGCATCTGTTGGAGTTGTATCTTTCCACTGGATTAACACTTCCTTGATGGTTCTCTGAAGTAGGCGATGCTCACCCTGGTCCAAAAATTCTTGTGGTTGTAGCCAAATGGATCCTTCTTCAGCTAACTTGGGAAGGTTGGTTTGAATTTGGCACTTAGTTCTTATCGCCTTCTTTAAGAAGGAAACATGAAAAACATGATGTATCTTCGAATGAATGGGCAAAGATAATTGATAGGACACCTATCCCACATGCTTGAGAACTGTATAAGGACCATAAAATTTGAGTGCTAGCTTCTGACAATGCTCAGCCTTGAGGGAATTTTGCTTGTAAGGTTGCAGGTGAAGAAACACCTGATCCCCTTCTTCAAATTGACGTTCAGAGCGGCCTTGATCTGCTTGTTTCTTCATGTGATTCTGTGCCATAAGAAAATTCTCTTTGAGGGTACGAAGAATAGCCTCTCGAACTGTAAGTTTTTGGTCAACCGCATGGACCTTCAAGACACCCAGTAAGTATGAGAGAACTAAAGGTGGCTTATGTTCATATACCACTTCAAAAGGAGTCATGCGTGTAGTTGTATGGTATGAAGCATTGTACCACCATTCAGTTAGGGGTAACCATTGATCCCACTGATTTTTCTTTTCCGAGGCAAAACACCTCAAATATGTTTCCAAACACTTGTTGACGACTTTGGTTTGACCATCAGTCTGGGGATGATAAGCTATACTGAGATGCAATTGGGTGCCTTGTAGCTTGAACAGTTCTTTCCAAAAATTGCTTGTGAATGTGGGGTCATGATCAGAAACAATAGAGTGTGGCATGCCATGGAGCTTGAAGACCTGATCCATGAAAATTTGAGCCACCTTGGATGCTATAAACAGGTGTTGAAGAGCACAGAAATGAGCATACTTGGAAAGGTGATCAACAACCACCGTGATGAATGATTTATTTCTCGATTTGGGTCAACCTGTAATAAAATCCATAAATATGTCCTTCCAAATAGCAGGTAGAATCATGATCGGTTGTAGTGTGGACGGAGATTTGACTATTTCTCCCTTGTTGCATTGACACACATTACATTCGGCCACAAAATTATGAATGTCCTGTTTCATACGATCCCAGAAAAAAGAACGTTTGACCTTGTCATAGGTTTTGGTGAACCCATAGTGCCTTGCTTTTAGTGTAGCATGAAGGTCAGAAAGTACCATGGATTTAAGCTTTGATTGTTTAGTTAAATACAAATGAAATTTGTATCAAAGCTCATCATGGAGCCAAGAGTACCTTGGGGGAGCTGGAGCACTGGACTGCAATTGTTGGATCAACTGCGAACTTTTGGGATCTTGTAGCCATTCTTGGTGAACAACTTGGACCCAATATGGTACAATGAAGGAAAGAGAAAAAAGGGATCGTTCATCTTCATATTTGCGGGAAAGTGCATCAACAACCACATTTTCTTTGCCTTTCTTGTAAATGATCTCATAATCATAGACAAATATCTTATTTACCCATTTTTGTTGCTCCAGGGTGGAAATGCTTTGTTCCAAAAAATACTTGAGGCTTTGATGGTCTGTCTTAATTTTGAAGCGTTTCCCCAATAGATAAGGGTGCCACAAATCAACGACATGCAGGTTAGCCAACATTTCCTTTTCATAGATAGATTTGCCTAGATTTCTTTTAGATAGTTGCTTGTTGGTAAAGGCCAAATACCAACCCTCTTTCATAAGGATAGCACTAATTCCTTTCCCTGAAGCATCACATTCCAAGACAAAGGTCTTTGTGAAATCAGGAAGGGCCAGGACTGGGGTGGTGCACATTGCCATCTTCAAGGTTTGAAAATATTGAGCAATAGCTGGAGTCCAAGTGAAAGAGTTCTTTTTTAGGAGAGCAGTGATAGGTGTTGCAATATTTCCATAATTCTTAACAAACTTGCGATAATAGCCTGTTAAGCCCAGAAATCCACGCAAGCTTTTGAGAGTCTTTGGGTGAGGCCAGTCTTATAGAGCTTCAATCTTTTTAGGATCCACCCTGACACCATCCTTTCCAACCAGATGACCCAAGTACTCTACTTCTGAGGCACCAAAAGGACATTTAGACTGTTTCAGGAAAAGTTGGTGCTGAGAGAGTAGATGGAGAACTCGATCCACATGAGAAATATGTTTTGTCCAGGTCTTTCTATAGATGAGGATATCATCATAGAAAACTAAGACAACATGACAGAGAAAAGGACAAAAGACTTGATTCATGAGGCTTTGGAAGGTGGAGGGGGCATTACACAATCCAAAGGGAAGGACTAAAAACTCATAGTGGCCCTCATGAGTTCTAAAGGAAGTCTTGGGAATGTCTGCCTCTTTCATATGTATCTGGTGGTAGCCCAAACGAAGATCAAGTTTAGTAAGTAATTGGGCACCACTCAGTTCATCCAGGAGGTCATCAATGACATGAATGAGAAATTTGTCTTTAATGGTAAGTTTTTTGAGGGAACAAAAGTCAGGACACATTCACCAAGAACCTTCTTTCTTCAGGACCATGACCATAGGAGAAGAGTAGGGGATCGTACTAGGGAGGATAATGCTTTCCTTAAGGAGTTCCTGGAAAATTTTCTCATTTTGATTTTTTTTTGGAAAAGGGGTGACGATATGGATGGATATTGGGAGGAAGGATTCCAGGTACAAGGGGAGTGTAATGATCATGAAAACCATGTGAAGGAGGGAGTCCCTGGGGAGTGGAAAAGACCACTTGATGTTTAGAAAGGATGGCTTGGAGGTCTTGTGGCACCGAGGGTGTTTCTATTTCTTGGATGGCATGGAATTGAGCAATAACACCAACATGACCCTTTTTGAGCAGCTATTCCATTCGATGGGAACTAATGATCTTAGGCGACCTGACAGTGATGCCTTGGAACTTATATTGGTGGCCTTCCTCGCCAAATTGCATGGTTAATTCTTTAAAATCCATGAGAATGGGACCCAAAGTCCTTAGCCAGTCTGCACCCAACACAATGTCACACTCGCTATAATATACCAAATATAAAATGTATGCAGAACAAAAATAAAATGCTAGTAATGGCAGAATAACAACAATATAACCAGAACATTCACCACAATAACAATGAAATGATATAAGAATAACGACAAAAATAACACTTTGAATCTGAAAGCAATGTTCATGGGCCTCTTCGAGGGGGAAACCTCCAATTGAGCATAGCTCTATTACAATAATATCCAAGCTAGGGTTCTCATACCCTCGAATCCTATTTATACTAAAAAGAAGCATCTAGAGGAAGATCCTTCTAGAAGCATAAGCTTCTATTATGTCTTCTTACATCCACCTTATTCTATTTTATTGAAAGGCCTTATTAATATTGACCTTTATTACATCCGAATATATTGTTCTACCTATGTGTGGGTTAGGACCCTAACATGTCCACCCCCTAAAAAACAGCCTTGTCCTCAAGGCTTGAGATGAGGAAATTGTTGCAGAATGGTAGTTGGTTCCCAAGTGGCATCTGTTGGCGTTGTATATTTCCACTATACTAGCACTTCCTTGATGGTTCTCTAATGTAGACAACACTCACGCTGGTCCATAACTGCTTCTGGTTGTAGCCAAATGGATCCTTCTTCAGCTAACTCTGGAAGGTTGGTTTGAATTTGGCACTTAGCTCCAATCACTTTCTTTAAGCATGAGACATGAAAAACAGGATGTAGCTTCGAATGGTTGGGAAAATCTAACTGATAGGTGACTTGTCCCACACGCTTGAGCACAATATAAGTACCATAAAATTTGGGTGCTAGCTTCTGACAATGAGTGGCCTTGAGGGAAGTTTTCTTGTAAGGTTGTAGTATAAGAAACACCTGATCCCCTTCTGCAAATTGACGTTCAAAGCGAGCTTGATCTACTTGTTTCTTCATGCGATTTTGTGCCATGACCAAATTCTCTTTGAGGGTACAAAGAATAGCCACTCAAGCTATAAGTATTAGGTCAACTGCTTGGACATTTGAGGCACCTGGTAAGTATGAGAGAACTGAAGGTGGCTTTGGTCCATATACCGCTTCAAAAGGAGTCATGCGTGTAGTTGTATGGTATGAAGTGTTGTACCACCATTCAGGTAGGGGTAACCATTGAGCCCACTGATTTTTCTTTTTCGAGGAAAAACACCTCAAATATGTTTCCAAACACTTGTTGACAACTTCCATTTGGACATCAGTCTGGGGATGATAAGTTGTGTTGAGATGCAATTCTGTGCCTTGTATCTTGAACAACTCTTTCCAAAAATTGCTTGTGAAAGTTGGGTCGCAATCAGAAATAATAGAGTGCAGCATGCCATGAAGCTTGAAGACCTGATCCATGAAGATTTGAGCCATCGTGGATGTTGTAAACAGGTGTTGAAGGGTGTTGTAATGAGCATACTTGGAAAGGCGATCAACAACCACCATGATGACAGATTTATTTCCCGATTTGGGTAAGCAGGTAATAAAATCCATAGAGATATCCTTCCAAATAACAGGTGGAATCAAGAGCGGTTGTAGTGTGCCCAGTGATTTGACTATTTTTCCCTTGTTGCGTTGACACAAGTCACATTTAGCTACAAAATTATGAATTTCCTGTTTCATACCATCCCATAAAAAGGAACGTTTGACCCTGTCATAGGTTTTGGTGAACCCGTAGTGCCCTGCGGTGGGTGTAGCATGAAGCTTAGAAAGTACCATGGATTTAAGCTTTGATTGTTTACTTAAATACAAATGGCCTTTGTATCAAAGTTCCTCATGGAGCCAAGAGTACCCTGGGAAAGTTGGAGCATTAGATTGCAATTGCTGGATCAACTGTGAACTTTTTAGATCTTGTATCCATTCCCGGCGAACGGCTTGGAGCCAATCTGGTACAATGAATGAAAGAGAAAAAAGGGATCCTTCATATTCATATTTTCGAGAAAGTGCATCCGCAACCACATTGTCTTTTCCTTTCTTATAAATGATATCATAATCATATCCAAAGAGTTTAGTCACCCATTTTTGTTGTTTTGGGGAGGAAATGTGTTGTTCCAGAAAATACTTGAGGCTTTGATGGTGTGTCTTAATTTGGAATTGTTTCCCCAATAGATAAGGATGCCACAAATCCATGACATGCAGAATAGCCAATATTTCCTTTTCATAGATGGATTTGCCCAAATTTATTTTAGATAGTTGCTTGCTAGTAAAGGCAAGAGGTTGACCCTCTTGCATAAGGACAACACCAATTCCTTTCCCTGAGGCATCACATTCCAACACAAAGGTCTTTGTGAAATCGGGAAGGGCAAGGACTGGAGTGGTGCACATGGCCATATTCAAGGTTTGAAAATCTTTAGCAGAAGATGGAGTCCAAGTGAAAGAGTTCTTTTTTAGGAGAGCAGTGAGAGGTGTTGCAATCTTCCCATAATTCTTAACAAACTTGTGATAATACCCTATTAAGCCTAGAAATTCATGCAAGCTCTTAAGAGTCTTTGGGTGAGGCTAGTATTACATAGATTCAATCTTTTTAGGATCCACCCTGATGCCATCTTTTCCAACCAGATGATTCAAGTATTCTACTTATGAGGTGCCAAAAGCACATTTAGATTGTTTCAGGAAAAGTTGGTGCTAAGAGAGTAGATGGAGAACTTGATCAACATGAGCAAGATGGTCTGTCCAGGTTTTTCTATAGATGAGGATATCATCAAAGAAAACTAAGACAAAATGGCAGAGAAAAGGATGGAAGACATGATTCATGGGTCTTTGGAAGGTGGAGGGGGAATTACACAAGCCAAAGGGAATGACCAAAAACTCATAGTGGCCCTCATGAGTTCTAAAGGTAGTCTTTGGAATATCTACCTCTTTCATACATATCTGGTGGTAGCCTGAATGAAGATCCAGTTTAGTGAAGAATTGGGCACCACTCAATTCATTCAGGAGGTCATCAATGACAGGAATGGGGAATTTGTCTTTGATGGTAAGTTTGTTGAGGGCACGGAAGTTAGGACACATTCGCAAAAAACCTTCTTTCTTCAGGACCATGACCACATGAGACAAATAGGGGCTCGTACTAGGGTGGATAATGCCTGCATTAAGGAGTTCCTGGACCATTTTATCAATTTCATTTTTTTGGGAAAAGGGGTGACGATACAAACGGATATTGGGAGGAAGGCTTCCTGGTACAAGGGGAATGGAATGATTATGAACACCACGGGAAGGAGGGAGGACTTGTGGAGTGTAAAAGATGAATTGATGTTTAGAAAGGATGGCTTGGAGGTCTTGCAGTACCGAGGTTGTCTTGTTTCTTGTATGGCATTGACTTGGGTGATAACACCAAAATAACCCTTTTTGAAAAGCTTTTCCATGCGATGGGAACTAATGATCTCAGGTGAACCAACGGTCATGCCTTGGAACTTATATTGGTGCCCCCCCCTGGTCGAATTGCATGGTTAAGTCTTTAAAATCCATGAGAATGGGACCCAAAGTCCTTAGCCAATCTACACCCAGCACAATGTCACAACCTCCTGTTGTTCTAGAGTCTATACTTAAGGCTTAGAAGTACAGTGTCTAGGCATCAGAAAGTGAGTAAGGGGTAGAGAAGGAAGAAATGTCAACCTTTGGCAAGGGAAGCTAGGGTTGATTTCTAGGCTGTTGTCTAGCTTCCAACTGTTCATGGATGTTTATGTCTCTTTCAATCACTTCCCACGAACGTTCTAGTTCGACCTGGGTAGTGGTTGTTTTAAGAATAGTATCAAAAAGAGTTAAGGAAATATGTGTTTGATATGATAGTTCGGGTTGGATATTAGGCTATCTTGTCACAGGGACAGTCATAGAGGAACATAATGATAAGAAAATCTCAATACTTTTTAGATGATATCTCGATTTCCGTCCTATAAAGGAGAGTTATAGCTCCGGTAGTGAAAACAGGGTGCAAACAAAAGGCCCTTTCCTATAACTGAGTTATATTTGAATAAATGTGTATGAGGTGTAAGAAAAACATTAAGCTGTCTATCATGTAAGGCTCCTATCAAGGGAGAATCTCACTTATAAACAGAAGAAGAAAAAAGATAAAGAAATAACCTGATGAAGCACAAAATATATATAGAAATCTAAAATGTTCATTGGTCTTATACCTGGTGATAGCCGATATAGAGGAAAAACAGTAAACAATATAGAAAACTAAAATTTATTCACTATAGTAGAGGTTGTACTAAATTATAGTGAAACATTCATCAGATACATATATGAAATGAAATGAAATTTGAAATACAGGGAAACAAACACATAACACAGTCGTGACGGAATCGAGAATCTTCAGATTTGCTTTGTATTAACTCTTGAGGGAGAAAAATCTTTATTACAATCGACCCAAAAAGGTCCAGCCTCTTTTTCTTCCTTCTATTGTATATTTATACAGATTTACATATGATGGAATCCTAGTCGTTCCAGGATTTTTAGTTACAACGAGAAGGAGATCAATCATTTCATTTCTTCATCCTATGTCTTTATTTGGTACCAAAAGCCTGCCCTCTCGCATGCTCGGTACAAGCGACACATTGTTCCACCAGCCGAGATATCAACCTTGAAGGTTCCGCTTGACAATTGGCATAAAAAATGTAACAATCTCTGACTAATTGCGGCAACCTTTCTTCCATCTATCGGTCTAGGGTGTCAACAGTGCACAATTGCACACTTGGTTTAATAATACATTTATCTATTTGAACTATGTCTGCCAGAGTTGCTTGTGAGACTTCAGCCAAATCTCTTTATTCTTTCTCATTTATATCAAGCGAGAGTTTCACCATATTCATTTGGCTCAGTGTCTCAACATTACACTCGCTATCAATGCCTAACATATTTCCATCTATAGAACCAAAAGCCTCTTCATAGGATTTCCTTACCTTCTTGGCTTGCAATTTTCCTTCTGATATGCTGCGTTCCCATTCTTTCAACAAAATATTACCTCGGGTCTGTTCTGAAATGGAAAACTTAGAACTTTTTCCTGATTCCCTGTTTGCTGTAGCTATTATAGCCTCTTGAAATGCGACCTGAGATGCTCCAGCTTCTCTCTCTCTGATAGATAAGTTTTCTAATACCTGATCAATAAGAAGACAACTGTCCTGAATTGTCTCTACCTTGGCAAGTAAACTTCGCTGGGCTGCAGAAACCCTGCTTCGAATCTCCATAGCCTGTGACTGGAATATCCTGATATTTATAACTTGTATTTCGGCGAACTCTAATTTAACCCATAGCTTCCCTATCAAGTCTCTTTGTTGGCCTACCTATATTTGATTGGTCTGAGCTACCAACTCTACTTGTTCAAGCTTAGCTTTGAGCAGCTCAATTTCCTTTTTATCGGCCATCCTTGCTTTTTCTATTCCTGTGTTTTCCTGGTCTTTAGCAGCTTCTTCTGTCGTGGCTAGTTTATCTTCTAAGGTTTTGATGAGGTGATTTTTTTGCTTCAGCTAATTTTTCAAAACCCCGACTGAAAATTGGTTTGTCGTAGCATACTCCCCTAATGTCCTGGCTATTTCTGTCACAAACTCTTCTTTCTTCTTATCTTTCCCATCGGTCAACACCTTAAATTTCTTGGCCATTGATCCTGCTTCTTGATAGAATTCTCTTTTTACCACAGCTTTTCTCTTTTTATCAAAAAAGAACTCATTTGGAGGGAGCTCTTCCATCCTGATAGGTCTCAATTATTTGTTGAAAATCCACCCTGCATCTATGTTCCCTTGAGTTGATTGTAAGGGAGTAATGGAGGTGATGGGATCTCCGATTTGCTTAGCTGACTGGCCTGGAGTGGTGACTGGATTCTTCTTTTTCGACGGATAGGGAGTTTTTATTTCCGGTTTCAGACTCTTAGTTTGCTTCTCCCTGTCCTGGTGTTATTTTGGTGTTGAATCTTTTGAGCCTTCAGCTTCTTTTTGCTGCACCTCTACTGTTATTGGATTTTCTCCCCGTAATACTGGGGGAAGACAACTCCATCGATGTTCTTGGAATTTTAAAACATTGACCCTTTCTTCAAGAGCCAGAGATTGTATCTGAGCCAAAACCTCGGCATAAGATATTGTGCCTCAGAAAATGTCATCCGAGGGTGAATTTTCATGCTCATACCTTTTAAGCCCGCAATTGGCTAAGTGGTTACTTACGACCTTATGTGGATCGTGATTCTTGAATTCAACATGAACCAATTTCAGGTCTTCCAGGGCTACTGCCTCAGCTTTAGCATGCCCAAAATCTAACAAAGAATAGGAATGTAGATGAATAGGAAAAGGTGGCCATACCTTTTTAGAATATCCCTTAAGTTCCTTGCTTATGACATTGATTACGGTTTGCTTGGCAATCTCACGACAAGCTAGCCTATCGGGTATGAATAGTGGTAAGGCATTTAGAGGAACAGAAGCACCAAAAACCCTGAGATATGAAAATTTTGCCTCCACATACCAATCTACTATACTGCTCAGATTTACCGTGATACTGTCTGAGATCCTGAGTGGTGGGTGGCCAAAGATAGTGACATCCAATGGTACCATTACCTGTTCGACAACACAGGTATTCCAATAGAGGATGAACACCTTCAGTAACCACTCACATAACCAGATCAAAGATCAACACACCGATGTTTTTCATGTGGTAAAACCCCTACGGGGAAACATCCACGGCCCCAGCCAACGCGGCCACTTGGAGCAGTTTATTAATGCAAAGAAAAAGATTACAGAGA
>JASDQU010187687.1:652-15681 GCA_032191745.1 Picea mariana
ACAATGTATGTAAAAAGAAGAATTGACAGTTTCTAGGCAACTGTGTCCTTCACTCCAAGACAACTTCGCAGAGAGTGGAACTTCTTCTCATTGAAAGTCTTGGTGAAGATGTTTGTTGTATTTTCTACTGAAGAACATAATTGTAGGTCGATGATCCCCTCATGTACTAAGTCCTGGATGTAGTGCATGTGGATCTCAATGTGCTTCGTCTAATGTCTCTGAACTAGATCTCTACAGAACTTCAGAGTGCTCTGGTTGTCACACCAGATGACGATTGACCAATGAAATTGAATTCCCAAACTAGTGAGAAAATGTTGTAGCCACATAACCTAAATGGTTATGTTAACTACCCCTTTGTACTCTGCCTCGGCAAAAGATAGAGCATTGGAAGATTTCTTCTTGATCGACCAACAGATAGGCCTGAAACCAAGACTAAGTGAGTAACCAGATGTGGACATCCAATCAATGCTATCGCCAACCCAGTCAAAATCAGTAAACCCGATGATATCTAATGTAGAGTCATAATGAATCCCAAAGGTGATGGTGCCTTCTACGTATCGAAGGATATGCTTTGCAACCTTCCAATGTAGCTCATGCGGCTCCTGCATGAACCTGGAAAATGCGCCAACTGCATAGGAGAGGTATGGTCTGGAGTGTGTAAGATACAACAATATCCCCACTAGCTGTCTATACAGTGTGTTGTCAACCAGTGGAGTGTCCCCACCATCCTCAATTTTGACTCCTAATAGGAAAGGATTCGGAGCAGACTTGCAGTCTGTCATGTGAAATCTTTCAAGGAGATATCATGCATACTTTTCCTAAGACAGTTTGATGCATGATGCATCATGACTGATATCGAGTCCAAGGAAGAAGAGTAGTGGACCAATGTTTGTCATCAAAAACCTGTCATGTAGAATCCTCTTGACTGCAAAAATCGCTGAAGTCGAGCAACCGATGATCAACAAATCATCAACATACATAACTAAGAGTAGAAGTGAATGAACCGTCCTAAGCATGTAGATATTCAGGTCTGATTTACAATGTACAAAGTTCCATGACATTAGGTAGGAGTCCATCTTGGCATACCATTCCCTTGGAGCTTTCTTGAGGCCATAAAGAGATTTCTCCAGTCGACAGACCATTAAAGATGCATCCTGCAAAAATCCCTAGGGCTACTCCATATAGATCTGCTCAGAGAGATGACCGTGAAGAAATGCATTCTTCACGTCCATCTGATGGACTTCCCATCCCTTGGCTTCCGCAATGGAAAGTGCCAAAAATATGGAATCCATCTTCGCTACTGGAGTGAAGGTCTCATCATAGTCAATGCCATGCACCTATTGAAAGCCTTTGGAAACAAGCTTGGCTTTGTATCTGTTAATCTGTCCATTCGTTGCGCTCTTGGTCTTGTAGACCCATTTGCATCTGACAAGTTTCCTTCCAGAAGGAAGGGGAACCAGATCCCAAGTCTAGTTCTCGAGGAGGGAGTTGTACTCCTCCTGCATGGTGGATTCCCAAAAGGGATTTCCAACAGCCTCGCCATAAGACTGTGGATCTGAAGACTGAACCAAGAAAATATGCCTAGAGGGCAATGGTTCAGTGGCAATGAGTGCAATAGGAGGCTCCTCAAAATCAGATCGAGTCCTCCTAGTATCGACTAGATCACCAACAAGATCCCCTGCATCCTAAAGAGTAGTCTGTGCCCACTTGGGCTTCTGCTCTGGATATGCATCTGCATCTGGATGCTCTGACTCTGCATATGATTGTACTAACTCTATATCTGGATCATCTGAGTCCTTTGAATCAGAACTCTCATATGAAGAAGAGTCACCATGTGCATGTTCATCGTCTAGGACAGGTGGAAGAATGAAGGTGTTTGCATGCAATTGTTGAGGTACATGCGAGACACTTTCCTCGAATTGGACACTTCGCTCAATGATGAGCCGGTTCAAGGAAATATCAATAAGTCTATATCCCTTCACACTGTCAGGGTATCCAACAAAAATACACTCAGTGCTTCGTGGATCAAGTGCCTTCCTCTTTTCAGAAGGAATCTGAGCCCATGCACGTAAACCAAAAATATGAAAGTGGGTCACTTCCAATTTGAGGTCGCTCCAAGCCTCATAGGGGGTCTTATCCTTGACAGATCTATGGGGAGATTTATTTTAGATGTATGTTGCACAATTAAGTGCTTCGGCCCATAGTCTTTGTGGTAGTGACTTTGCATGTAGCATGTAAGATGCCATCTCTTTTAGAGACTCAATTTTTCCGCTCAACAACTCCATTTTGCTACGGAGTATAGGGAACTGTGTGATACAAATGAATTCCTGCCTCATGACAAAGATTTTGGATCTCATGATTGACATACTCACCCCCATTATCAGTTCAGAGGACTTTAATTTTCTTTCCTGACTGTGTCTCAACCAGGGCTTTGAAATCTTTGAGGTGTTGAAAGACCTCAGATTTTTTCCTGAGAAAGTAAATCCATGTAAAACGTGAGAAATCATCAACAAAAATGAAAAAAAACCTCACTTTGTTGATAGATGGATGCGGAAAAGGACCCATGAGGTCACTATGGATCATATCTAAAGGAGAGGAAGCTTTCTGAGTCTTTCCTTTGTCGAATTTCTCTTGTGGGTGTTTTCCAAGAACACATCCGTCACAGACTCCTTTAGAGAAATGGATGTCTGGTAGACCATCAACCAATATTTGCTTGCTAAGTTGTTGCATATATATGAAATTCAAATGTCTGAACCTTTCGGTCCATATCCTACTACTTTCATCAGCATGGGTAAGCAGTAAAGAAGAACCTGGTTCAATAAATTCAAAAAAATGTATACAATCTAGATTGATGATTTACCTCACTGGTAGCAACCCTAGAATTGGTTTTCATGTCATAGATGTCCACTACATTTGGTGTGAATATGAATTTCTTTCCGGTATTGGAATTCGTCATCTGATACACGGAGAGAAGATTGACGAAAAGTTTGGAAACGTGCAACACATTCTTGAAGCCTCTATTGGTGACTTCAATCCTTCCTTTGTCGATGACCTCGACTGGAGAGTTGTCCCCCATCAGAATAGTAGGACCTTTGCATGCATCCAATGAAGAATAGACTTCTTTTGTGGCAGCCATGTGATGTGATTCTCTTGAATCTATGATCCAAGCATTGGGAGAGGATTTGATGGCAATCAAGGCATGGCTAGAATTGCCTTTCTTGGAATTCTAATCTTTTGGCTTCTTCTTCTTGGCACCCTCGGAGATGCGATATCCAAGGTTGATTTACTGAAGTATTTTAGTCATTATATCTATTTTTTTCTGCATGCATGCAAATTCTGTATGGAATCCTTTATGGTAGTACGCACATTTCTCCCCTTTTCTTCCCTTTCCACCTTTGGATCCCGAGGCATTGGTGAAGGGTTTTGAGTACCCTTCCTTCTTCGGATGTGCATGAGATTTCGTTTTGTATTTATCTTTAGATTTCTGATATTGATGGTTGCCGTCTTGCACAGTAAGTGCATGTGCCTTTGGGCCTTTAATTTTTCCCATGTTGATGAGCTTGGTTTTCTCTTGTGTCAGGGATTCGATAAAGTCCTCAAGATAAGGCATCTTCCAGGTGGCTCCAGAGGTGAATTTGAATGAATGGAATTTTGATATGAACATGGAGAATTCAGGACCAAGTTTGGAGAGAATGGTGAGAACTATTTTTTTCTCCTCCTTAGATTTATCAACCCCGCAAGCTTTGAGTTGCGATAGTAAATCCTTGAATTTTGTAAAGAAATCTTGGATATTGTCGAAGCTTTTTGGATCCAATGTGAGCAATTCCACCTCCAGCATGTGTCCCCTCATTTCATCCTATTTGCCAAAGATCCCTTCTAAGGTGGTCCAGGCTTCATTGGGGGTTTTACAGGAAGATATGTGAAAAAGGAAATCGAGAGAAATAAGATTGCAAATCGTTCCGAATGCTTCATCCATTCGATTTAGATACTTGGATTTTTCTATGGCTGATGTCGATTGTGTGTCTGTATTCAAGTTTAACCTGTACAATCCTCTGGTTTAGAGATGTATGGCTATTTTCTCTTTCCATTCAAAGTAGTTGTAAGGTGTAAGAATGAATTCTTTTGGGAAATCCATCTTTTCGCTATCTTCAATCTTTTGTACCTACAAAAAATTTGGTGTAGCTTTTTCTTTGTAGTCTGTCGGCTCTGATACCATGTAAATGTGTTGAACCTGCATAGAATATATTTAGCTAGAAAATACCACACACATTTGCAGAGAGAAATTGAGAAAGAAGAAGCAAGAGAGAAAGAATGGAAGAATTTTAATTAATCGTAATGAATAATGAATAATTTAGACATTATATACTCTGTATAACTCAATCAATGTGCACTAGAGGAGAACCAATGCTCCATAGTGGTGGTCTAGAGTGATCTGGACACACACTAGCAATTACAGGAGTGAATTGCCACCAAGTCTAGTCTCTCAGACAGTCACGAGAGTGAACTGCCACCTAGCTAAGTTAACTAGTCAACCAGTCTTCAGTTAACTGACTGAAACAGAGTGTAGTGAGGAGTAGATCAAGGAATCAAGGGTAATGCATTAGTCTGGTGATGAAACCAAGTCTAATGTGCATTATCATGGTGATGATCCCAATGTTGCATGGTGACAAAACCAATGCAACATCTAGACTCAACTCAACTAGTCAAACTAAAGTGTCAACTGAAGAGAATATTCTCCAGGTGGAATATTCTCCCCTAAACTTTAGGAGACCGAATAATGAATAATAAACATAGGAAAAACCTTAGGACCTTAGGAAAAAGAAATCCTAGGTGTGTGTGAAGTAACTCCAACAACCTACCTCCAAGATCCTAGCTTATTATTTATGGTCGCCACACCTTCTCATTGGATGTATGTTTGAGGGTTATAAGCTACAAAGCTTGAAACCATTGATTTAAAACCAAATTAATTAAGGGGTTTGATTTTATGGTGAAAAGATTAGTTTAAAAAGGTATATTAATTCTTATGTGATTATGTGGGAGGTAAATTTTAATTATCTCATGGTTGGTTGGTCAACCAAGCAATGTTCTTTAGGCATGGATGTGTGAGTGTTATGAGGCATTTATAAGTTGCTTGACTAAACTATTTTCTAAACAAAAACTTGAAAATATTTTGAAAATGAGACAAACTTCTTGAAGTAAATATTTTTCTTGCAAATAAACGAGGGTAAAACAACCTTTTTTACTTTTGATTCACCCAAGTCACTTGGAGGTGCAAGGTGAAGAACATACAAGAGAACATCTGCTTTAATTTATTAATTCAACCCAAAACAATGTTAGTGATTACACTATTATAGGGTAGAAAAATGCATATAGTCCCAACAACATGCAATATACAGTGTAAACAAGCCTAAAATTGTGTGAAATTCAGAGTTGGGACTCAAGTTGGGTGGGAGAGTTCAACACAATTATTTTATGAATAGGTGCATCATTCAACACATATAAGTGGGGAAAACCTACACCATGACATGGAAATTGATAAAACATTGGAATCGAGCCATGTAGAGGGAGATTTTGAAAAAATAGAGCATCAATCTAATGACAATGGTTGTAAGGGTGAACACCGAGTGTCATGTTGGCACGAGGGTGACTCAAACAGTGGAAAATACTTGTAATAACAAGGATTCAATGAGAATAATAGATATTTATCCTAGCTTAACCAAAGGATTTTCTATACTCTATATTTTTGGGGAAAAAATCCCTAGTGGAATTGTTAATCTATTGTGGGAAGATTGGTATGAGGTTAGTGTCCGACTTCTTCTAGGAGGATGGTTAGATTTATATAAAAAAACATATGTAAGGGGTTTTTATATATGGTTTTGTGAAAACACTTCCATGGTCATGAAGGGAAACAAAGGAGGGGGAGGAAAATATCACAAACTTTGAATCCTTTGTCTACCAAGCACCTGTGAGTCTGCACTGAGCTAAGATAGGGGATAAACAAGCTCTCTAAAGCACTCCAAGCACTTACACGTAAACAACAATAGCATACCTTACATAGGTCATAAAACCAATGGAAAGCTACATAAACAAAATGATAACAAAGTCCTAATTCTATTAGTATGCACATACCACACAAAACAAAGCAAATAAATACACAATAAACTCATGAATGATGGGGGAGAAAAACCTAGATTCTATTAAATTAATAAGGAGATATTTACAATGGGAAACGAATGGTTGTGAGAAAAATGGTCCCTTCAACCTCCTTTTTACTAGGTTTGTCCTTTTATGTATCTTCTCTTCACCAACTAAATTGATCTTAATGCTTGCAAATCCTCCTCGATAAGCACATCAAGGGAAGCAATGTCTCTCTCTGAAATTTTGGGCAACATACTAATGCTTTCAACTCAAGATAATATTTCATTCCCCAATATGCTTGTATATATATATATGTTTAATGTGCCTTGAATATTCCTAGAGAATCTCTCAAGGGGAATTACTCCTACCTTAGGTTGATCCTATCTGGCAATCTGCCTTGATTTGTAAAGACCTAACTTCAAGTCTCTTGGAGTTGCATGCACACTTTCTTAATCATGTGTCTCTTTCAAAAGCTCAATGTAGATTGTTCCAAGGTGATTTCCATGTCGTCAATATAGTTCTCGAAGAAATAGTGGTGTCATTGACACTACCATTAAAGGGGAAGGCACGTCGAGTCGCATTAATGGGGATTTTTAATGGTTTTAACCATTGTGAACCTTAGGGGGTTAATTTATTGCATTCTTTGACCTTTCCCTAAGGTTATTTGCACTGTATCACTATTTGCTTTTGCTAGTTTAATGCTTTTGGTACACACTAAGATTTAGTGATTGTGTCATTGTTTTTGCACTGTAACACTAATACTCAAAAAGAGGGATAGCTTTTCTTTGGTTTCTTGAGTTGACGATTGTGCATGTTGACATTTTGATGTCAATTCTTTTTTTCTTTTTCCTTTATTTTAGTCCAACTGACACACTATTTTGATATTGTTAGAGTTTTTAACAATTTTAATTGCTTACATAATTTGAATTGGTTGAAGGGTTTGGTTCCATTTCCTAATTCAAATTTTATGAACCATATTTTATTTTCAGCTTCCAAGGGAGTAACAAAGTGTTAAGACAAGTAGTGAAAATATTGAGCCCCAAGTCATAAATGTATCAATGTTTACACCCCTCATTGGGTGGGGTGAGGTCCTCATATACACTCTTAAGTGGAGTGGTACGAGAATGATGTGGATGTGTTTCTCTATGAGGAATAAGCACCATGGAATGCTCCAATGATTAGAATATTTGTTTATATATATATATATAGATAGATAGATAACGTTAGATTTGAGTTGCTTAATATCATCTCAGATCTAACAATACATACCCTAATAGTGATTCCAATCATTGAAACATTACATGATGCTTAGTGTTTACCACGATAGTGCACATAGATGAGCTTAAGATGAAATTATAATGTCAATGTTGTAAGGTCTTCAGCTAGATGGGCACAGAGACCTTCTCCCAAGGCCTTAAGGAGATGAAACTTGGGGTTGCTCTGATACCCAAGTTGGGAAAGTGGACACCTTGGGCATGAGAACACGCCAAGGGGCTTACCCAAGTATGAAACGACCAAGATATTGAGGTGCGCTGACATGAGGAGTGTAGCAAGGTTGGTCGTGCCAGTCTCAAGGGGCACGATGATCAATGAGCACATAGGTTCATTTGGGGCGAATGGGTTCGCGAAGGGGCATGACGATTCGTTTGGGATATTGGGTCCGTGAAGGGGCATGGTGATTTGTTTGGACACATGGGTTTGCGAAGGGGCGCGACACCCCCAAAGGATGTGACAATTCACGATGGTGACCTTTGGCATCCCTATAAGAGAACAATGGTGCACAAGCAAGGAAGACAGTTTGGAAGACAAGGAAATCAAGAGGAGCTCTCTTGTTATGAGGCAAATGAAGAAGGCGAGCTCCCTCAAGGAGCCAAGTTGCTCCACATGGGCGGACTTGTGCTGCCTTGAGGAGGATTCAATGGATAGAGTTGGGATAACTTCTCTTGGGTTGTTTTTTTGGGAAGTATGGAAAACAAAGTTATGTTGGAGGCATGTGTGAGGTATAACCAAAACTTGTGAAGTCTGTGGAAACAAAGAGACAACAAGTCTATGGTTGAGGGCACGTCTGAGGTGCATCGCAGGAGGTTGCAGAGATGGTTGTGATAGAGAGTCTCGGTCACGAATTTATGTATGAGTGTCTTGGTGAGGTGAGGCGAGTCGTGTGACTTTGTTGAAGTTGTAAATCGAGCTAGTAGTGCTCATGTTGTAACTATTCTGCAATAACAAAGACTTAGCTAGGTGTTAGGCACGGTTTGTGCCACCCACACTATATCTATGTTTCTCTTGTCTATTTCTTTGTCATGGCTTCTCATGTTCATGGATGTATGCTTAAATAATATGACTAAGTGTTAAAGTTGTTAAAAAATGTCTAAGTATACAAGAGTTGCGCTAGAGTAGGAGTGCATGGTGTCTTCACTCAATGAATATGTTACATAACACATGCGTTCAAGGGATATTAAAGAACACACCTAATTTCACTAGATATTGATAAATACCTCCAAAAATCCTTTTGTTGAACCCCCCTCCCAATACATCTTTCCAATAAAATAAACCCATGTTTTTACTAGATACCCATTTTTATATCCTCCAATACCTATAAACCCCTCAATACCCACATCCCCTCCCCCCAATACCTACAATATATTGACTCTATTTTTCACAATTTAAAAACCCCTTTTATGAATGGACGTGATAATATATTGGTCAACAAGGTGAAGCCCCTCGTTGGTAGCCTAGAACAAAGTATGGGTATGATCTAGGTGAAGAGGCGTAGTCTGAACGAAGTATCCTCGGTGTTTCCAAGCAACCAAGTGAGAAGCGTCACAATGTCGCATACCCTCAAGAGGTGTATGATCGTAAGGCACATTGTGGGGACATGAAAAATACCTCGTAACGTTAATACCACAACATACAATGGCATGAGAAAAACACACTCAAACATGCAAATAAAAACATGCAATACATGATATTTGGTATCGACCCTCATACATACATATATGCCTAGCAACTTCACCTTTGAACATGTTTGGTTACTAAATTATAAGCGTTGTCTAAATGTTTGAGTTTTTGAACTTTTTCATTGGAATTTAGCGAAACATATTTTGGTTCAAACTGTATAGATTCACCATTCAAATATGGAGTTCCAACAATTTGTGACCCCATTTCGAGTAAAATTAATTGAAAAATATGCTCGAAAAAACTCCAAAAAAATTAAACTTGTAGACTACGCACTAAATTATACATTGTAACACCCTGGGTTCTGAACCCCCATTTTAAATAATATATTGTTACAATGACTGAGAGGCCAGCGTGCCCAAACAATTATTGAAAAGGCTAGTGTGCCCAATAAATGTAATGTTTTGATTATTATTAATAATAAACACATTGGTGGCTTCTAGACGGAAAATGACTAGAGTTATAGGGGGGCTATCATTCCACAAGAGAGGGGGCTTGAGGGGATAAATGTTATTTCCTATTCTTAATTAACCATTTTGTCTAAGGGAGTGGGTCATTTACGTGAGCTTCTTGGGGAAGGCCAGGAGGTTCTTGATTCCCCAAGAAATACTTAAACCCGCCCCTGGTCCGTTGGGGGGTTGGTTGATTTCTCGTTCGCTCATTTGTTCGTTCACTCCTTCATACTCTTACTCACTCATCCACTTGATCACTGGTTCATGCGTTCATTCTCTTGCTCACTCGTTCATTCATTATGTCCTTACCTATCACTCATTGATCCATCCTCATCCGCGTCTTGGCTTGGGAAAGGAAAACGAATTGTCCAAGAGTAGCCATGGTATTGTTGGTTGTAGGGGTCACTGGTGTAATCCAACCATGACTTGAGGCTTGCATGTCTGATATGCGTTGGCATGTGTCTAGCCTTGTTCACAGCTGCAAGTCCTGAGAGTTCCAACATTGAGATTCTGGACCGGTTGCGTTGGAGTCATGGAAGGAGAAGGACTGCATGAGGGAATGCGTGGCAGAGAAGGGTGGAGGTCCATTCTCTCGGGTGGTGTAGGTTGGGTAGAAGAGAGATGGGTACTAAGATTGTTGTGAGTGTTGGGAAAGCCTATGAGAGATTAAGTGCTAACTGGTTCGGGAAGCCAAGTAACACTCTGGAACCATCCTTGTGGATTCATAGCCCTGGCTCGGGGGTGACACTGTTGTTGAGATTTGGAGCAGTATTGTCTACGGTTGGGTGGAACGTCCTTGGTCTGCATCCAGTTGGTGTCATCTTTTATAAAGATAAGTGCTCTATGTTATGGTATTAATTATCTATATATGAATGTATTCTGTTGTGTATTTATTTATGGTATGATTGAATCTTTGGAATATGCATGCTTGTTGGTTATTGTTGTGCATGTTGCTAGATATTTTCTTTTATGCGTCCTTATTAATTTAAAAAGGTATCGGTAAGAGAAAGAAGTCCCAGGGTGGGCTTGAAGGTGGCGTACCCCAGCCTGTGGGTGGTTGGGGTGTGTTACAAATTGGTATCAAAGCTTCTGGTTGAAACATCAGGCCGGTATGGGATGGGTCTGTTGGTCAGACTCTCGTGGTTGAGATCAAATTCTGACCGTGAAGTTGAAAAGATCAGAAGGAATGGCATTGCAGAATCTACGCAGGAGTTAGAATGTCAGAGATCCTTTGTAAGGGTTCGAAGGATCATGATCGTCCCCTTCGAATTCGGGAGCGATCGCTACTGTGGGGTCAAGAGAGATCCGGGATCGTTGTATCGGAGGGCAGGTGAACAAGGGTCGTTCGATGAAAGTGAAGAAAAGGTTAATTCACAACCGTCAGATCTCATTGGAGAGAGATCTATGACCAGGAGGCATTACGGGGAACCAAGTTGCACGAGAGTTAATTCCCTAAGGTGTTCTCGCAATCCAAACCACGGTTTCATTGAAGGGTTATGTGTCAGTGTCAGAATAATTGTGGGGCGAAAGGCGGGTTACTCCAAACGACCGATGTGTGCCCCCACAAATTGAAAGGCATTAAGTGATGTGGCATGTAGTGCTCGAACATCGAAGCTCCGAAGAGTCGAAGTAGATCCAGACCGTTGATCGAAGTGGACACGTGGTAGGAGATCTTGCATTCCAGCGGATAACCCCTTCGGAAGAAAGACAAATGCAAAAAGCCAGAACTCCCAAAGGCCCGAAGCCCGGAGTTCATCTGGATCATCCATCAATAAGGACACGCGGTGCCAGATCTCTCACTTTGAAGACTTAGTACTCCGGAAGGTTTTGTAGAGTGAAGTACTAGGGAAAGAATTAGCCAAAGTCCCAAAGTAATTGAGTACCATTGATCTAAAATCAACAAGAACCGTTGATCTATGCAACAATATCTCCCGAAGTCCCGAAGTCTGGGGTTAATACAGACCGTCCGATAAGGGAGACACATGTTGATAGATCAGGAATTCGAAGTTCAGGAGAAATGGAAGTGTGGTAGTGTGGAAACTCCCGAAGCCCGAAGAGCCGAAGTGGTGGGGCACGATGACGTCACCTGGAGGTGATGTGGACCCCAGAATTCTGAAGTGACATGGCTTGTAGACGTCACTTGGGATGACGTGGCTTGCAAACGTCACCTGGGATGATGTGGACACATGGGATGTGTGCCACGTGCCAGTGATTTTTGAACATGTGGAGGATTGAAATGTTAGTTAGAACATGACACGTGTCACCCACCTGATTGGGCCACATGTACGCTTCTAGTATTTTACCACATGGCAACAGATCGTGCAGTTTGGAGACTAGGCACTCTAGAGGAAAAATGTGTGACATTTGGCATTGGGTCGAGAACTCCTGAAGAGCCGAAGCGATTCATAGTCGTTGATCTACGGGAGGACACGCGTCGACAGATCGTGAACTCTAGGTAAAAACGTTCCGGGAGGAAGCAAGCGAGGGAAGTTGAAACTTCTGAAGGACGGAGTTCCGAAGTGGATCCTGATAGTTGATCGTGAAAAGGACGAGGACCGTTGATTTGGTCCTGGTTGAAGGTTCCGAAGTTGCGAAGTGCCATGAAGGATTTGGCTGCTATTTCGAGCCGTGGTCACCTGGGGAAGTGGTTTGAAGGGAGTGCCTGTGCAGAATTAATCCTATATCGGCTAAGGGATAACATGGAAGTGTTATATAGTGCAGACTGATACAAATATGTTCTTCATGAATTGAGAAGAAAAGAAGCCTGTAACATGGTTTGACAAATTTTGTTTAACATATGCTTAATTCTAACAAAAATGGTCGCTTGCACATTTTGCAGAATTAAGGGGTTTAAACACATCAGCTCAAAATGCGTATTGAAGAAGTGGAAGAAGGCGAGGGATCCTCTATCCATGATAAGGAGGACGAAGGATAGAATACCAGAGTTGGTAATGTAGAGACAGAGTCCAATGGACGCAAGGGAAAAAGAGAGCAAGAAACATTAATAGAAACTGTAAGAAACCTGAAAATAGAAGTGCAGAGCTACAAAGCAGACAATGAGAGACTTATGAGAGAGAAAAGTCAGATAAATGCTCGAGTGTTGCAGAGCTTATATCAGTTGCAGAGAAAAATGAAGAAGAGATCAAACTCAAAACAAGAGGAAGAAGGCATGTTTCATGAAATAAGAGAGGATCGTGGAAGAGCTGGTTATTCGAGAAGCACCAACAAAATTCATAGACACCACTCACCTCCTTACTCAGAAGAAAAGTTTTATGCATCAAAAGATCCCAGAAGCAGTCCAAATGTGTCTCTTGTTAGGAATCAGAGAAGGAGATAGGAAGTGGACAGTTTGCTAAGAGAGCTAGGGAAGCTTAAGCCACCCTCCTTTGATGGTGAAAGAGAAAGGGAAGATGATGCTGAAGCATGGTTGCTTGGACTCGGGAGGTATTTTCAATTGCATAACTATTCATCAAACCTAGAAGCTAGGATTTCCACCTACCATTTACACGAGAAAGTTGCAATGTGGTGGGATGAACTGAAGCAAGTTGAACATATTAATGAGAGTAGGATCACTTGGAAGCAGTTCAAGAAGTACTTCCAGAAGGAGTACCTCTCAAAGCATTTCTATGACAAGAAAATGTAGGAGTTCTTTGAACTCAGGCTGGGAAGCATGACTATGGCAGAATATGAGAAGAAATTCTTGGGATTGTTAAAATATGTTGGGTTTATAAACAATGAAAAGGTAAAGATACAAAGGTTTTTGAGTGGACTTCCAACCTTTTATAAAGAAAATATTAGGTATGATGAGCCCAAGAACTTTACTGAGGCCATCAAAAAGGTTAAATACCTGTATGAGCAAGGACATGGAAGAGAATCCCTACAGAAATCTTGGTAGGATAAGAGGAAGGAGAAGTCTGATAAAAGGAGGAAAGGATTCAAACCTCCCTTCAATAGGAATGAGCCTAATAGAAATCATCAAGATCAATATGCTAAGGGTGAATCCAAGAAAGAAGACTCCTTGGGAAAAAGGGGAATACCACCTATACAATGTTGGGGATGCAAAGAAGATCACCTGTACAAGGATTGCCCACACAGAAAGAACAAAGTGAACACTATGCACAACGTCCAATAGGCTACAACAGTCGAAGATATGGGAATAATCTATGCAGCTTTAGATGATCGATAAGCAGAGTACCAGTCCAATATGATCGAAGTGGAAGGTAAGATCATAAATCAACCTGTTGCTATTTTAATTGATTCAGGAGCAAGTCATTGTTACATTGATCCTAAAATAGTGGATAGATTACATTTGGAGAAAAAGTAAGCTTGGAAAATCAAGTTTGGTTCAGCTAGCCACTGGAACCAAAAGGAGAATCCATGATATGGTCATAAGTTGTTCCATAAGTCTTAATGGTGTGAATACTAGTGCTAATCTAAATATCATACCATTGGGGTCTTATGATATTCTAGTTGGAATGGATTGGTTAGACAAGCATCATGGTGTCCTGGATTGTCATAGCAGGACATTTACATGTCTTGATGGAGATGGAAAACAGAGCACCGTGGAAGGAGTTCCAAGACCCATCTCTATAAGGGAGATTTCAGCCTTACAACTGAAGAGATGTTTTAGAAAATGATGTCAATTGTATGCAACTCATGTGGAAGAGTCAGAAAATACAAAGGGGCCAAGCCTTTAAGATTTCTCGGTACTACAGGAATTTGAGGATGTATTCCAAGAAATACTAGGGTTGCCACCAAGAAGGGAGATAGATTTCTCTATTGATTTAGTGCTTGGAGCTGCCCCGGTGTCAAAAACACCTTACATAATGAGCACACCAGAGTTAAAAGAATTACAAATGCAGTTGGAGGAATTGTTGAAGAAAGGGTACATACATCCAAGTGTTTCACCTTGGGGAGCACCAATACTTTTTGTCAAAAAGAAGGATGGAACCTAGAGGCTGTGTATTGACTTTCGACAACTGAACAAGTATACTATAAAGAACAAGTATCCTCTACCCAGAATTGATGACCTCTTTGATCAACTAAGAGGAGCAAAGATATTTTCGAAGATTGACCTGAGGTCAGGATACCATCAGGTAAGAATCAAGGGAGAAGACATTCATAAGACATCCTTTAGGAGTAGGTATGGGCATTATGAATTTGTAGTGGTGCCATTTGGACTGACCAATGCACCAACTATCTTTATGTGCTTAATGAATGACATATTCAGAAATTATTTGGATAAGTTTGTCATAGGGTTCTTGGATGACATACTTGTCTATTCTAAGTCTGAAGAGGAGCATGAACACCACTTAAGACTAGTATTGCAAGTGCTGAGAGAACATTAGTTGTATGCCAAGCTGAGTAAGTGTTATTTTTATCAAAAGCAGATCCATTACTTGGGACACATTATTTCAAAGCAGGGCATAACAGTAGATCTAGAGAAGATTGAAGCCATTAGAGGATGGCCAACACCCAGAAATG